>CAJUYH010002740.1:0-37673 GCA_910591685.1 Galerucella tenella
CCCCCCAAAATTTTTGTAAAATTGATTTTTTTCTGTACCTTATTTTCCACACAACTATATTATTATTTGTAGTACTCACACCTTTGCAGTGTGCACAATTCAGGTATTATAGTTCCATGGGTTCTAGTATTAATAAGTGTATGCATAAATTTTGTGAAAGATGTGCATGGTGATATCATTGAAGCATATCACTGAACGAATTAATTCAGTTCATATTATATTAGTATTATCAACATGAATTAATGAATTCGATGAATCTTATTTTTGAGTTCATATTTAGTTATTAATTATAAATTCGAGTTTCAATGTTATCAAAGTTTCTTGACATCGATCAAAATGACGACTTGCATTCGTCAAAACAATATTTTTAATATAATTAATTGGAAGTATAGCGTTGTACATGTGTTGTTTTGGAAATGATTTGAATAATGGTTAAGAAATTACAAAAAAAAAATCGAGCACCATTGTCGAATAATGAATACTACATTCTTAGGAGGGGGAAAAAAACCGAAAATACACAAACTCCATTCTTTTCCTCAGCCCATTAAACATTTTGATTGGTTTCGCCATATCCATACAATTTTGCACTTCCGTGCATTCAATTAAAATGCCCAATTCACTAAACCAAAATAATTCGGATACAGTGTTGAAATACTTTATTGTCTCTAAATAATATTTTGATAATAAACATAAGAAAATTACTTTTTTATATGCTGCGAGTTATGATACTCGTAGTGTTAATGATGTGTTAGTAATTTATAAAAATATCTGAAAAGAAGTAATATTAGCAAGCTTAACTGTAACACATTGAAAAAAAATTTCATTGACTACATTATCATTGTGATTTACAAAACATTTTGTAATGCTTCTCTATATAACGGGATAAATTTTTTAAATGCATTATAAGTACGTTTCGCAGTACTTGTCAATTTCAAATATTATTGTAACTACATCATAAATACAATGGACATGTAGGAAATTGTGTTGAAGGTAATATTGAATAAAGTGATTCGATTCCAAGCACAATGAGGAAATGAATCATAAATGTATATTTAATTATTGTAGAAGTGATAAATTGTTATCATTCTGCCAATGTGCCCATTGGATCCCAAGCGGGTAATACGATCGGTTTTTTCTCAAATACCGCTAAAATCTCCGCCGGCACATATTTCTTATCTACCACAATTTCAAAAACAAATTCCTTGAACCATTCGCTTGTCATCACGTGATAACCTTTGTCGCCACGCTCTTCGCCCCATGAATTTTCCAGGCGCAATTTTGCCACCTTCTCATTATTCTGGAAAACATACAATTTTTAATCACTATTCCGAAGAATGCTATGAAGATAAAATATAAAATCATACATACATCGTAGGAAAAAGCAGTAAAGACCATGGCATGAGTCATGCAAGACTCTCCATAAATAAGGCGATCAGCTTTTGAGAGGCCTAATTGAGCATCTGTTCCAAACATCACTTCGAGATCGTGCGCCTTTATATCATGAAAGCCGGGTTTCGAAGCAAATCGTTTGGAAACTTCGCATCCAAACCACACGGCTTCGTTGTCTTTAATGCTTTCAGCAACTAGGTTCAGCAGTAGTTCCACTGGTTGATTGTTGTACAGTACTTCCCGACCACCAATAATATTACCTAAGTACTCAACTGTATACAGTTCACCAAATGGATGTGACGGCCTTGGATCCGTCACCAAACATACTTTTTCATCAACATTAAAATACGGCTTTACATATTGTTTATAAAATTCCAAACCCGTTATTGGCCCAATGCGGTGATAAGTTTTGCCCTTATCATAATACTCCCATGTTATTTTTTCTGATGGTATTCCTATGCAAATGCCGACAATTCGATATATCACAGTCATCTGTTCCAAAATTGTTTTCTGAATCTCCGCGTCTGATCCATTATCTTCAACGATTGCTCTCAATATTCTTGAGAATTCCCGCAATTTACTAGTTAATAGAAAATTCATACGTGATGTACTTTCAGTAGTCCATGATTCTGGAAAACATGTTTTGGGCACTAAACCATAGCGATTAATTAGATTACAAATCATATCCCATTGTCCACCGTCGTTAATTGGATCACGTAAAAGAAATGATACCAAACGATCTTCCACCTTTTCGCCAAGTTTAGCAGTCTTTACTATGTTTTGTAGAAAAAAGTTGCATCGTTCAATCTAGAATGAATAACAACGAAACAATATTGAATCTCTATTAATTGTATTCTAATATTGATTATGTTATAGAAATTATATACTGACTTTGTCCCAAAAATAGAGATAAGGTTGACTGAATTCAAAGTCCTCAATCATATGTTTTCGCATGAATGGAAATCTCATGACATTCAATGTGGCAAAAATCCAACATCGACCAGAATTTTTTTGATTTGTCATTGGTTTCACTTCAGTTATTTTATGTTGGAATACATGATTGGTTTCCGCAGTATTTGTGCGTGAAATGCAAACGTCAAATGGATTATTTTTCGTACAAACATTTTGAGCAAGTATATTTTTTTTATCAGCATAAAACTTTTCACGAAAATCATTGAAAATATCGGGCGTTAGGACTCCATCAGCTGGAACAAAAGAACGTTAATTATATTAAATAATATATTAATACAAATAAAGAAATTATTAACTCCTTATAAATTATACTCGAGAGCTGTCGCAGTTCAAGTGCTTTTTCACACATCGTTTATAGCTCCTTCTAATTAATTCTACCGCACTATTTGCATAGCATAAGTCTTTTAGATTGGGACGTTCATTCATTCGTTCTATTCAAATTTCATTTCCAGCTTACAGTAGTTGTCGTGCAATTGCCATACTGTCAGAAAATTTTGAATTTTTGTATACTTACAAAGAATACTATTATGTAATCATCTTCAGAATTTAATGTAGATTGACCATCTCTAACTTGAGATATATTCAATCAAAGTTCAAATAATTAACATGCAGAGCATAGGAGAGTATCCGTTTTGAGTACTTGTTAGACCAATTTTTTATTTTTCATAAAAAAACTAACTGTCAGAATTTTCAGAAAAAATAGCTGTCAATGAATAAACGCCTTTTGCATATTATATAAAAAATGAAAATTATTGACCATCTCATTAGTGAGATATAACAATGTCAAGTTTAATATTTTATCATTAAATGTACGTGCTTGGTAGACAGTGACAACTTGGCAACACCGTACGCTACTATACATTATACTATATAGCTGTGCATAAATTCAGTGTGTGATACATCAACTGGTAGAGAACAAGCGATGCTGCCGGATTGCAACTTATGAAAAGGTTTCATGGTATTTGTACATGCGTATATACAATTGTGTATCTGTAACGACTCTACGGGTACAGTCTTCAACTAAAATTATGGCTCATTGCATTACAAGTACCTCCATACTCTCACAGCACATACACTACAAAACTTTTGGACAATATTGTAGCACGACAGACAACACCTTAATAATTGTTTATGTGGACAAACTATCAATTCTATCTGCTCATATATAACGATGAACTTGTGAATTGTGAAAATCCAACGATTTTCTCTGTTGCTGGCAATCAGCGATGCGTAAAAGGGGGCCTATAATTTATGTGGATCCTTATTAAAAATCATATATTGCAGTTTTCAAACACGTAAATGCAATTATGTGTATTACTTATTTTGAATTTTTGGCAAAACACCCTGATAATTGTTCCTTTATCATACATACAAAATTACTTCATTCAGATATTAAATGCAGAAACAAAGGACTAAGCTGTTGCTATGCGGAATCGGATGAATTAGTGCAGTCTAATAAATAATAAATATATCAAAATTACCAACAGGAACTATATATTCAATTTAAAAATAAATGTTTACACTCACGGCTAGCCATTGTCACACTCAATTGAGTTAAAGTAAAATTGGCAGATCAGCGGTTACAAGCACTAAAATGCTGAATATCCTCTATATATTCACTGTATGATTGCACGTAAAATTGTTGTTTGGCTTTCTATACGTGATTTCGTGATGAAATTCAACACTCAGTATGCCTGAATATATGTATGCATGCATATGCATATATGTATATATATGTAATGTTAAGTTGGGCGCTGCTGAGTTTGTTGAAGGGTTACGCGGAATTTTTAAACCGACTCATCGAATAACGTGATAAATATGTATATGAACCGCCCTAATATCGTTCTCTCTGATATTTAAATATTTTTTCACTGATTAAACATCAATATAATAGAGAATAAATCACTTTTTGTTTGTCATTGTATTTTATATCTTTAAATTTCTCTGTAGTATATATGTATACATTTGTATATCATGGGAACATAACCATGTGATATCGACTTGTAATAAGATTTATTTACCATTGAAAGGTTGCGCCACCATCACATTTTCCCATTGACCATATATAAAGTCATCTGCTAAATGACAAGCAAGAATCTACCTTCTTTATTGCACATATATGCATAAAATCCCTCCAAGTTTTGAAAATCAAAATGTCTGTGCACATTTTTTTTAAATTTGACAAATGGATATTTGAAAACTGCATCTAAATTAGATTGGAATTTAGTACAATTTTAAGATTCAAATGTTCGCGGGTGTAAATACTACGCCATGTAAATTTAGAAGAAGATTATGCAGACAGATGACAGAGGGCCTCTTTATCCATCTTTCTCTTTGCACTTTTCATTTTTTCTATTCAACCAATCAGGTATGAGAATTCACCAACCATCGACAAGGATTTCATTGCGAAAAATAGTCCAATATTTTTGACCTTTCAGTCTTTCCTGTTCATGCTCCATTGAGACAGCTATCCCTACATTCTAATAGAGACCGACCTATTTTATATCTGAAATTCTAAAGACAGGAATTTGTAAAATTATTAGGCAGATATACCGGATAGATACATCGATTACAATACCAAAAAGGGCAAGTATAACAGGCAACCGAATTACGTCCGAAAAATATGATTTTGAAGTTGAAAAATTTACTTTCTGGATTTGTTTTGATCTCTTAGTAAATAAAAATATATGTATTGTTGGTATAAGAATCCACTCAACTACAATGGAAATTACAAGAATTAGTGTATTGTTCATCTGATACTGAAAAATAAATATATTACGTTTTTATATCAAACTTGAGGCGGTATTCTAGTCTAGAGGCCCGAATTTCGAGCATTTTTTGGCAATAAAAAAAAAGCATTTGATATTTTTACTATCCATTTTTTCTTCATCTGTTCATTTATATTATATTAAGAATGCACAAAATTAATTTCAAAAAAGAAAAAAATTTTTTTCATTGAGTTATTTGTCCTTGAATCTACTTCAAGGACAAAAAAAGGGGGAAAAAAAAGGTCGTGTTCTCGTCGCCATGATTTCTACCCTTGTGGTCATCTGAAAAATAAAACAATGATGGATTCTTAATTAGTACGAATGTCGCTATCTCATGAAGCTGTAAAACTTATAAAAAAATTTTTTTTCATAAAATGGCGGCTACTCAAAAATAAAGATCGATTTGTTCACTAATTTTTTTACTTTGTCGAATTTTTTAAAAATATTACAAATTTCAAATTTTCATTTTTTTTTGCTTCATGCGATAGAAAGATCGTTAAAGAATATTCATGCTATAGTTCAAGTAAATCGGTTAACTAGAACTTGAGATATTGTGGCAACTGCATCGAAAAAAATAGTTTCGAGAAAAACGCGTTTAAGTTTTACGTTTTACGATCAACCGGAAATATTTTTGAATATCTGAAATATCGAAAATTTTCGATTTTTTTAAATCTTTAGACTAGAATACCCCCTCAAAATATATCACCTTTAATACTAAATTCTATTCGAAAATAATTACGCGCGCGGAGGGATACACTATTAATTGAATATACGAACTTGGTATTTGGTGAGCGGGAATAAAGCGAAGATACCCGAACGCCTCGCTCGTTACGATGACCATATAATACTAATAAAATAAAATTATTGAGAATCAACACATCCACGTGTGTTTCACGCTTTAAAGTTTGACTTGAATTAATTTCCTTTTGTGATTGTCTTCAAGAATAAGTAATAAAATATATCCTAATAAATAACTCGTGAATAAGTCATTTAATCCTACTTGTTTTATATCTTTACATAAAATTTATTAACCATGAATTCGTCAAGATATTTTTTATAGGTTATCTATCAGTATATTGTTATTAATATAAATTATATTAAGAGATAATTTACGTTTTTTTATCTTTTTTTTTTATTTTTAGGATTTAGGATCTGCAGACGATCAAGTGAACTAATAACACCCAGATCTTTAAAGATGGTGAATAATTTAATAATATATATTTTTTATAATACATAATTGATATGAATTTTAATTATCCATGCTTATAATTGTGATTAGTCTTCAATAATAAAGAGAGAATTGGCAAAACAGAAAAAAATGCTCCATCCTAACAGCAGGAAGATTTTGGCGATTGCGAAAAAAAGTAGAAGGTAAATGATTAATTTAACTTATATAAATAACGTAGACAAAACAGTTGGAATTTCTTTAGCACTAGAGTATTATTGTTTTTCATTTATTTTTCATTTTTTATGTATTCATAGAGCAATTACGAAAGAACAATCCAAACAAACTGGATCCGTCAAGCAAAATTTAATCAGAGAAAAAATGTTTTGGATGATAGAACACATGGTTCCAAATGTTTGTCCTTACACGCCACAACTGACTGCAGAATTACTCGAAAAGTAGGCAAGTTTATTCGCTTTATTGATAATAAAACGTTTTGATTATTCATGTACATCTTTATCAGTATTGTATAAATGATTTGGTTAATTTTTTACAACACAATGATGAGGATAGTATTCAAATCATTCAGAATTGAAAGGTGTGTGTTGAGACATCATTTTTCACATTTTTCGTGATTTTCAATTCATTATGAAGGTATAAAAAGATGTATGAGTATTGGCTACGGTGCCACGTTTACGGAGAAACAAAAAATTCAATACGAAAATTCTTGAAGATTTCCATACACTAAATCACCAGATAGAGAGCCAATAAATTGCGGCGGGTAATTGGAATTCGGGTCCTAATTCAATTAAATGGAAATTACATTACTATTTTCTTTGAACTATTTACCAAGCGTTGCGGCAGCTCACGGTGGCCTGTCATAGCTCACAGGAAGGACAAAATTATATTGGTCTGAAAGATCTCAGAAACTATTGCACATTCAATTAAGCGGTGTGAATACATGCGATATAAAACACACGTTTCCTGTGAATTAAGACCAAAATCAAGATTATGTACTGAAGTATTAGTGGAGGTATTGCGTTATAAAATAACATTCCTCGTGTTTACTTTTTATTATTTTTCAGTAAATTTTTGCACAAAATGATGCATTCTGAGCCTGAAATACATGGACTCTATCTGTTAATGAATAGAATGTAATACACCGAAGCTGTATTTATTAACAGTATCAATGATGTAAATAAAGTTGTGGAGATTTACATATTTTAGTATCCTACTTGAAATATCTCATTGACACCAATTGAGTTTTCTTTCAATATGTTCACCAATAAATTTTCGATTCACCCATGAAGGAAGTTATATTGCTTTTGTGGGATGTATTAGCCAGGGTAGTTTATCTAAATTTAGTTAACCCACTCGGAAGCATCTTATGTAAATTGAAGACTTCCTGTCGATTAGAACCAACATCGCGTTATTTTGTTCAGTAATAACATGGATATTGCGTTTTGAAAAACAAATGATGGGTTATTGCTATTATTTAAGCAATTCAGGACATTCATTGAGGACAGTAGACATGAAAATTAAATATAGCAACTAATGGAACAATAAAAAAGACAATAAATTACATGTTAACATAAAGTAGGTGCAAATTTTTACAGTGCTACCGCTCATTCTAATGCCATTCACTGACATGATGATGAAATGTACAGGGCAAGGCTACGACTTACCACAATCATTTTAACTATAAGTACAAAATTGGAATACAGTTATGTTTATGAACGCATTTAGATACATCTCCCGCCACGATAAGGAGCTTGAATGGATCGAGGAAAAAAATAAACTCCCAGGCAGGAAAAATCGAAGTCACGCGAGTCGCGAAGACATAATACGTATGAGTAAAGAGAGGGAGCTTGATGACTACAACGGTTGTGGAATAGGTATTTACATGTTCATTTAGAAAGATTGTTTTGTCGTATTAAATTGTTTTTGCGGGCGTCACTTTAATTTCACTTATCAACACGTGTCGGTTTCTTTATTTCAGAAATACCCGACATCTTGAATTCTACTCAGTGCGAAATGTTGCGCAAATGGGACGGGGACGTGCGTTACTTGCCAAACTTCATATTTCGTCGTTTTGGTAAGCGACACGTGAATGACTTGGCGGCGGTGCAACGAAAACATTCAAAACCCGAAGCAAAATCACCCAAACAGCAACGAACGGATACCTCAATAACCACAGAAGAAATAGTTAAACTAAATGAAGATAAAGATGACGAAATATGTACAAAGAATAAAACAAACATGGATATAGAATAAATAATTGAAAAAGCAAAAAAGAAAGAAGAAAACAACTTTCATTCCACAATTACACGCAATTTTCTCTTGCACAATGAATTTATATTTAATTTCAACTTCATCTTTAAATAGGTAAGAAAGTAGTAAAAAGTATCAATGAAAAAATATTATGCGGTTACATAGAAATAAGATAAAAAAAATGTGTGAACGTGACCTGACAACATGAATTTTTGTTGTTGAACTTCCGTCAAACAGTCAAAATCATAATAGTGATAATGATGGCGATGTTGATTATGATGGGAGGCGAAACGAAACGTCTGATATTCAGTGGTGAAATTCATCGTGCATTCAAAAGAAATTCGAAATATCGTTATTGTGAAAACGATCATGGCGCGGACATATGATGGTATGGCTGCGAAGTTATTCGTTATTTATTATTCCTGAACCAGTCAACATCAAAGGGGCGAGTGAAAGAAGAAGCCGCGGGCCAAACATACTCCGTACGTTCCACTGACCCGAATCCCCAAATCATGGTTTTACGATGAACATTCCCGCTGTCATCTCTTGTAGCCGCATTCCTTGCGTTTTCCCTTTTACGATGCACATTCGCAAGTGCGTTTTTTCCTTTTCTCCTTTTTTTTATCTTTCAAGGTACAACTGATGATTACCGTGCATATCTTTGTAACCTTACAAATACAATTGAACAACATAATGAATTTCTGGGACCAAAAAAAAGGAGATTTTCAAGTGTAGGATATCTGTTAATTTTTCTCGTGTCTATACCAAAGGTTAGCAACGAAATGGAGGACGCAATAATCGCAGTGTGATGACCTATCGACAACGTCTCGCTCGTGGAAGAATTTCGCCGTGATACAAGATGAACTGAGGAGAGGCGAGGAAAAACGGGGAAAGAGCGAGAGAGCAGGATCACGTAGCAAATAGTGAAAGTTAGCGAGGCTGTGCCACGAGAACCACTCGCGCACTTTACTTGTGTCTCTTGGTTTAAAACCTGCATCATATTATTATATACCTGTGAGATCCATAAACACATCGTCCAACGTCACTTACATCCCACTTTTATCATCACATTCAAACTCTTGAGGAACATTGCTTTCAGATATCCTTTAACCGTAATAATTTGTGTTGCGTGAGCGCGTTACGTGAATTTTACTCATGCATTGTCGCACGATAATGAGCGTGAAAGAGGCAAAAGTCATAATTATGTATATATATAACAATCTTATGTAGAAAAAAAAGATAAATAAATGACGGGAAGAGAAAATAATGTAATAATTAAAATCATCAATAAACATCACGTGTACGTAATGAAGAGAATATGATTTTTATGTTGAATATATATCCGACGGGTCAGTTTATGCAGTCTTGTACGATTGTAATCGGATTATCCACTGGGCCTTATAGGCATTAGGATGAAAAGAGAAGGCATTTTTTCTGCTACGCTAACCTTGCGGTTTCCGTAATTCATAATGCACATTTATGCGGAGTGTTGTGGGCATGGGTATATTCATATATTATGTGGCCCCTGTGCTTTCCAGGGATCATTTGTCTTTCAGTGAAATGGTAATGTTATTTCATGAGATTTAAATTAGGAGGAGGTAAAAAATGTGAGAGTAACAGAATCGCCATAGAATTAGATAAGTTTGCATATGTTAGCGTTCACAAAATCAGATGAGAATGATGATGATGATAATGACTGGATGTCAATTGTTTGAATTGATTTGATTTTATTCTCATACAAGGTGTATAAATAAAAGCTCTATTATAACCTCTTAGACGTTATATGAGTTTCCCAACGTTTGTAATCATGCATGAAGGAAAGTTTTATATCACCTTAGCAATATTCAATGTTCATTGAACTGAAGGGACCATGAAAAATTGGGAGAATGAGCTAGTGGAATATATTTTCGAATACGTATTGCTATGTGGCAAATATATATAAACAATCACACACGTATATATATATTTATCTATACATGAATTTCATTACGTGGTATTTTTTTTACTTACAATTATTGCCAGTCAATGTTCGTTAAACATTATAATAGAACCTTGTTATTGTCGGAGTGAAAAAATAATAAAAGAGTAGAAAAAAATATATTTATCTAAAAAATAACAAAACATTCAAACAAAGGAGAAATTTCTTGATTATTTAAATCAACTTAATGGAAATATTCTTACGAGTCATAACAATAATTTAATGTTTGTTGTAGAAATGAAATTCCACTTATATCAAAATGAAAAGAAAGTGGTTGCGAGAGAGCGATTATTGAATGACTGAGATAAAGTCGGGCGTGAAAATTTGAAACTGAAAATTAATATGGTGTGTGTATCGTTGATATACTTGCGTAGACATACGCATATATATGTATTCATAGTAATTCTTCCGTTATCGTTTGTATATTTACATAGATTTCAAGTGTATAAATCCACTTTTCATTGTGCGCGTCTAGTGGAAAATAGCGGAAACACCGAACCATTACAGTTATATGTTTATCTCTTTATGTGTCATAAAATTTATGAATTTACTTCCGTTTGTTTTCATTCCATTGTAAACTTGAAACATGAATTTTACTTTCTTCAGAAAATCATTGCATTATTTGCTCATGAGAGACTTATTAACGTAATTATCATGATAATCATAAAAATATCATCGTGATAAATGTTAAAATTTGTGGAAATTCATGTGAACAAGTCGCGTGAAATTGTAAAAGTTGATTTGCCTAAATTGATTAGATTGTAGGAAACGAATGAAAAATATATGATGAAAAGTAAAATATATATAGTATTGAATGAATATACGCGGGTTAGAAAGTGTACAGCAGCCAAATATGTAGTGCACTAATGACATTAGGCGGAGACTCAATGTATCTATTTTGCCGAAGCATATTTTCTTTTTCAATCACAAATTTTTCTTTTTTCCAATGATAAAGAGAGTGCTACAGGTATGTGTCAAATGTTTGTATATGAGTGTCTAGCATATAAACTTTAATTAGGTCAGGCGAAGAATGTTTCAAGACAACGTTACGGGCTGCTGCAAATCGACCACAGGATAAATATGAGAAGACGATGACGTTGAAGAAAAAAAAGGGAAAGACAAGTTGAAATAGCAATTTTCATAGTCGTACGTATATTTTTTCATGCGTTTATCAACATATACGCGTATATATAGATATGTATGTATGAATGTATGGATATACACACATAGTAGATGGTCAAATGGGGGACATTGAGGAGTGTCAAGCACCACCTCTTCCTTGTCTTCAAATGTAGGTCCACGCAGGTCGCTCCCACCTGCGAGCTCACCCGTCTCGCCGCGATATCGCGCCGCCTTGACCGCACCTGACTCGTTCATCTGCTGCTAAATTTTTTGTTTCTTTCTATATTCCTTACACAATTGAGGAGTTTTATTCATTCCTAAACGCCGGTGATATAATATCTTCTATGTATATCATTTTTATATATAATATATAGTTTTTGTTTATCTCAGTCACACATACACATTCCTTGGCATTTGAGCTCTTTCAAATAACTTTTTGGAAGGATATGTCTTTTATTGCTTGCATTTTTTCTAAGTTGCAATATTTTGAATCAACTAATATAGAACAGAATATTGAAATTTGTGAAATATGAATTGAATTTGTATATGATGCATCTGAACATGAAAAATGATAAATAAGTTAAAATATAGCTGATGGAAAATATAATTATAACGTTAAATTTTTTTGTCATCAGTTTCGCCAAATTATTTCCATAATCGATATCATGTTTTTAAAGATAATACACGTGATTGTGTGTATTCACCCGATATCTCAATAAATTCAATAAATACATGGAATTAATAGTTGAATCATTTTTCGTAATCAACACAAATGTATTCGAAAAAAATAAAAATAATAATAAAAACAAATCATACTACCGTTGGTATGGTTGAAATTTAATTATAATTTATGTGAGGAATTTCGGTAATTTCCACCGAGTGTTTGCGATGTTTTGAGTATTATTTAGACAATGATATATGTGTATACACTGCTATTTTACCCATATACGATCGAGTAAACATACACGTGCGTAGCCACGAGACAGTTTAAAACCGTTCACACATTTGATAGTATACACATGTAAGAGAAATACGGTACCTGAAGTAGTTCTATACTCGTCGATTGACCCATACCTACCTCACTTAACTCCATCTAACTCTTCACTTCTTTCTTGTATATATACATATATATATATATATATATATATATATATATATCGTTTTTTTTACTTTATGGTAAAAATGGCCATGTGAGTGAAACGGGGAACGATGAAAGAAGTTGGTAAAGAGAGGGAGATGAACGCAACGAAGCAACGACCACTATGAGGTACACCTTTCTCCGGTTGCCGCTTAGCGCGATTCCCGGTCGTTGCAAGCAAGTCAGTCCTTACCGGGACACAGACTGAGCAACTTATATATGTGAAGATAGAAATAAATCGGAATACGAGAGAATAATATAAATAAATAAAAAACGATAAAAATAAATGTAAAAGTATGAACTGAAATGATTTAAAAAAAAATTTTTATTTTTGTTAAATTGATTGGAAATTTATGATAAATAAAAGTAGTAATAAATAATAAGGGTGTGTGTATCGTGAAAGACTGAAGAGTGTTTTCCATGTGGGAGGCGAAAAAACGCTAATGATTTTTATTGTAAATTTTTTTTTCATCAAAAATTTGTGCAAAATACGTTTTCGAAATATTTCTTAATTCATTAACATCAATATTTGATCGCGTGGTTTTTTTTTGTTTATAGAGAGGGGAAAAAAGGGATTTAATATTCAATTTGGGAACGTGAGTGCTATAAACGTGAAGGATAACTGATAATACTATATCGACGAAGAGGAATAGAAAGAGGCCACGGGAAGAGATAAAGAACAGGTACAATGGGTTGTAAGATGCGGCCACCGGGTCGCGGACCTAGTGGAATCTCCAATTTGCTTCTCGTCGCTGCATTTTTACTCGTTGGTCTAATATCCATAGTCACAGCACAAGGTAAGACTTAACACATAAAATATATTAATAAAAATATTTATAAATGATGAAAAATAGTTTGTATTAATGGCAATGGGAACGAAATGAAATGAAGAAACATGAAAAACAACTTATGAAAGAATGCATGCAATGAAGTTATAAAAGACACTACTTAAAAAAATATTAAGGTGAAAGAACAAAAATACACAAGGGCGGGACCGCGGGTGACCGGAAAACAGAACGAGAAAGAGAAAGATAAGTAAAAGTACTTTCGATCGTGATAGCTGTTCTCTCGGGGACATTACAAGACACCATGGCAATATCATGGTGCGAAAAGCGACATTCGTCTTGCTGTCTCCACTACTTATAAAACCTCAACTAAGCAACTTCCGGTAATTGTTTCGTCGAGGTCCAGGAGACACTAATCGATATTTTTCTTCTCCTAACTAAATTGATGTGGGAATGAAGTGAACTATACAGATATATGTGATAAATTAATAATGGCGTGGATTGAAGATGCTGCGATGTTATCACTGTAGTTATCCGACAGACTAAATCTATAATGCATAGAATAAAATTGTATGTTAAAAAAATTATTTAGAAGCAGATAATATCAAAATTGATGATTGTACCACTTGCAATTTATAAATGTGAATGAGTGATTCAATGAGAAAGAAAGACATTTGTCTTTGCCGTGATGGTTGGCCTTGTCGGACGCGTGTTGCCAGTTTATTCGAGACCGTACATACATATATCCGTTGTTGTGATCATTTACATTCACTCTGGTGGGATATCACAAGCAGCCATGGTGTTATCCACCTCCATACGATATGAGATAGTGCAAGGGTATAGAACGAAAAAGTACGACAAAAATAAAGTAACATGAATAAAAATAGAAACAACATTGCCTGTGCGACTTATCGTTGATCAAATCTCTGGAATATTCCAACATTTTGAGTGATTCCCAGAGTCTTCAAACTCGAAAGTATTAAGAAGAATTTATTTCGAAAATTATTCTGACCTTTTTGATACTTTTTCTCATTTAAATTCAGGATTCCTGTTATGTTAGAAATATTCATTGAATAAATCATCCACCAATTATCAATTAATTCATTTTGATGGATAAAAACGTTTACATGAATTTTCACAATAGAAATATGCTATTTCTAAGAAAATATTGAACAAAAATATGACAGAAGTGATATTCATTATAAACATATTTAAATAACTTTTTCAGTGAAATTGACATGCCCAAAATAAATTGATTGTTAAATTCCAAATATGTACCGAATTTATATAAATTTTTCACCTGTTCCTATATAATTACTCAATAAGTTTCTCACCATTAACAAACTTTTATTTCAAAGTTTTTGGCCTCAAATAAAATAATTTAAATATATTGTGCACGTAATAACACAACATATGTGTCGCAAATCGATATCTGCATCATTCGCGTACTGTTGTACGCATTCACTTTTGCGTACACACGTATATATCAGGTGGAATTCCAGGAGCGTTCGACGATTATAACAAGCGCAAGAGTGTAATAAACATATATAATGTCCAGCGCCATTTTCCTTTGATTGGTGAGTGACATTCCTACGGAGTTGGGCCACTCCTATGTATGTCCAACATATTTATTTTCCCTCCTTCGTTTATGCATTATTATTTTTTTTTCATCAGTCCTTTTTCTCGGTTGTCCGCGACATTTGGTTTGTTTCTCTCGATATTGCGTTCCCCAAGGTCCCCATGCATATGAGCGCGGTCACTGAAACACTTCATGATACACACACGCACGTTTCTCCATCAGGGAAAGTCTCTTGGATTATCCGCCAAAACGATCGGCCGTGAAAGCTTATGTATACACCAGGCTCGATCAGCTTCTCCAATCGCTATTTTGTCTTGCGAAAGCAATTGGAAATTATATTCAGTAATAATACAGACACTCATCAATCACAACAACCTGTAAAACTTTAAATAATATATCAATATACATTATTTTGAATTATTATTATAATTTTTTCAACGGTATTTCAAAATATTTCCAACGCTTTTTTCCATCTTAAATGTATATGCAATTCATGTGTAATAATCTCCCAAGTCTCACATCTTGACTATGTATTCCATGCTGGTTTTGCGAAATTGACAAATATGGAAGGAAATGTCACTAAATGCTTTTAAACATATACTCGTAGACGTTTATTTATTTTTTTTTCTTCATTGGACCACGCGCGATGAGGTAATAGTCAACCGCGTACAAGCATTCGCAAAAGAATCGACCACGGATATGGTAAAAGACACCGTGGGCAGTTTATAGTTGACTCTCCTCTTATACGTATACGTGATGTGTCTCTGATGTGTACTTAAACATACCATCCACGGCGATTTTTCAAAACCAGCCTCATCATTTACCATTCTGTCAGTTTCATCTGCTTTTAGTTACACAGTAATATTTTTTAACTGTATACGTACACCTATCGTAATTAATTTAATTCAATAATTTTAAGTTGTTTAGTTTAAAATCTCACCTGATCACGGAACTGTTAGAAGATTAACACCAATCATTTTTGTACACACAGATGGGGGGGGGGGGGGGGGGGGATATTTTACTCGAACGTAACATCACGCCTTTTGACTTCTTAAAAATCATCGAACCAAATAGAAAAGTTGATCACTAATAATTTTATAAATTCTTGAGGCACAGTGGAACTGAGGTGTAGTACAAATAAAAATAGATGTATTGAAATCGTGAAGAAGTACAAAAAAAATTAGGAGAAAAACTACAAATAAATAGGTAACTAAATGAATGAATAAAAGTTGAGCCAAGCCGCACACTTCATCCTTTACATTTTAATGATTGTGTGTGCCAGTTCGCATAATGTTATGCAACTGTGTTAAAGGCAGGAGAAATGGATAAGAAAAAAAAAATGAAAGAAGTAAGGGACAAGCGTGGCCCGGTTTTGAATCCTTGGGACAAGTCAGGTTACTGTCGCGATTACGTGACTCGCACACTTTGCAACAGCCAAAGAAAAATACACTAAAATAAAATGAAAATAAAATTAAGTAAGGAGTGAAAGAGTGAGGGAATGGGAGAGTGTGAGGGAGAGAGAGGGAGAGAGAGAGAGAGAAAGAGATAAAGAGATACTCGTTGCTGCAGCCTCGTTTCTCGATCACGGAAATTGGTTTGGCGTTCACTCGGTCTGCTCCGTTACATAGTTGATGTGCACCACATAAATCCATAGTTCAATCATTTCTTTCTTTCATTTTTTCTTTTTTTTTATTCCATGAAAAATATAGAACATAACGTATATTTATTCATGTCATTAAAATTAATATACATATTCTTGAGTGTAACATACCCACACTCATACAGTCATAATCATTAAACTCAATTCCGCTATAACCAAACCAATCTTTAATCTGAATATAAATGAATTGATTGCTACACATGAATGGATATAGTCGAAGCGATCTCATTGATGAATCAATTGATTTGGAGTAGACTATACATGAGACGTATACGTATCTAATTCAACAGTTATTGATTCTATCCCAATAAAGCTTTGTAACTAAAGACCGGATTCGTTGGCTGAACGTATATGTTCGACGATTGTAAGCGCATACAAATGTTTGCACGAATGAATGCATCTGTATATATGCTAACAAGTGTATACGTCAGTTGAATCGACGAGTTTTTACCGTTAGTCCGACTCATAGTTGGGTAGTTTCAACGCAGTTGAAGAGGATCAAGTGTATGAGCAAAGAAACAAGAGGTGAAAGAGGAGGAAAAAAAAGTTTGGATGTGATTCCGATGATCGGTCGCGCGTGCCGCTTCCACTTGCAATAATGCTCATAATGCCAGTTTTTACTTTAAACTACATATATACTTCAACACTTGTGACTGCTGTCATAACACCGCCACCCTCTATATCATTATTGAAGTACTTTGTCTATAGTTTGCTTTTGATAAGCTGGTGATGCTTTGTAACATATATAGAAATGGATTATTGGGCAATAGTTTGGTGAAACCAAAAATTTGATTTAAGTGAGAAATAGTAATGAATTATTTTATCGATGTCAATTTATGACACACATTGATTTGAAATTTTTTTTCGTTCCGTTAATTTTGCAATCATGTACCTTATTTTGAAGAAGTTGTTGCAGTACTTATAAGTTAATTGAACATGTAGTTACGAAAAAATTCAATAGGCTGTGGCAAAAATGCATTTCATTCGAGGATAATTGCAATGTATTGGAATCATAATATGAATTAGATGCCAAAAAAGATTCACTGTCATTATTTGATAGAAATTTGAGAAGTATCACTCGAATTTGCCACATTGTAATTCTCATACAGATTCATGTTTACTATTGACAATTATTTATAATAAACAAACAATATGGTTAATGGAGTTTGAAACTTAGATGATTGTTTTCCGGATATACTAAATATATTTTTAGAATTGCATGGATTATACTTCACTTACTTTACAATTGAATTCCGGTAGCATTCATTTTTCATATAAAACCGCATATTCAATTTAATTTTATATTTAACTTCATGCAACTTCTTCAAGCACATTCAGACAAACATAAAAATCGGCATCATGCCAAAACTATGTTCATAAGAATCAAGAGATATAAATACATTAAGATATGACTCTAATATATTTTTCTCATTAGTATTCGTGACGCGACTTCGAACTAATCACACTCAACGTTTTTGAATAAAAATCAACAAGTACTATCAAACGTGTTTTTCATTTGTGAAAATTTCATGAAAAAGATACATGTCGTATATTGATGAATATGACATTCTTTTATTAACTGAAGATAGTAGAAAACGTGATGAAAAGTAAACAAGAACAACGTAATGATTGACATACATCAATATGTACGTTTAAATATTGAGCGTATAAAATGATTCATTACATTGTATCGAGAATAATCTTCAAGATTTTTCCCCATTTTTCTCTGACAACAATTCATCCATTTGAATTTATTTCATTCACTATGTGAGGTATTTATAATGTCAATGCAAATGACGCAATTGTCTTATCATCATATAATTAACTCTGATCCTCGAAACAAGTTAAATATACCGTTGGTGAGGTATAGAAAGACGAGATAAAGATAATTAAGATAAATAAAGTTAGAAGGGAAACGGGAAAAAGAGAGTGATGAAGAGATTGAAGATGACCTTGGGCAGTCGTCACTATATGTACCCGTCCTTTACTGCACCAGCAGTCTTTGGATTTACCGTTGGTTCGAATGAGACGATGTAATGAGGTTTTAAATGACATGCACCTGGAGGTGTCACTTTAGGCTGGAGAAATTTCACTACACATATATATCTAGAAACAGAAGAGGAATTTCCGTTTTTATATATATATCAGAGAATTAATAAATTCTTCATGGTTCGATTGGCAAATTGTGGAAACCAGAAATTTTCTTGCATTGCAACATGTACTTTAAATGTCTCCGTTAATATTTGTCATCAATGAGATATGAAGAAAAAAAAAAGAAAAATCGAGAATAATTTTCAAGGGAGAAGAAACTATCGTGAATAATTATATTGACTCTCGTATACATTTTGTATTATAATATAAAAATTACCTGATTTTATTCATGACAAGTTGATGATTATCTGCACGCAAGAAAATACTGGGCATTGCTTACATACAAAATCTAGTGCAAGTATATTTATGTTTATGTTTGCGTTGGTACGTTTACCACCTGCAGTTTCATCCTTTCTATGGCGATATATATTTTTTCTATATTTATCAGTTAATTCTGAATGCTGCATAATATATAACAGTATTTATATATTCGTCTGCCGTTGTGCATCAATAAAATCTCATCTGATAATGAGCCTGTCAATCAAAAATACATAACTGCGCAACAAATTGTATTAACACATAATTTTTATTGTGATATAATATATAATAATGTAATAATGATGAAAAGTAAACCTTGGGCCATATCAATTTCTTCATAGTCAACAACTAGACTCATGCATAGACGGAGACTAACCACAGTACGTGTAATGTTTGACGTTTGGTGGAACACACATACACATAAAATGTCCGATGACAATTCTCTCACAGCTCAACGGTCCATGACACACGTGGTCGAAACGACCGCAAGCATTACAAAAGCATAGACTAGTGATTTTATGCGCGATCGCAATCAGTTTTGTCGCTTGAACAGTTGCGATTCTGGTACATTGATGGAATACTATATTATTCATTTCTGATTGATCGCCTCCAACGGAATTTAAGTCCTATGTCCAGGATCCGCCTTTTATTCTTCATTATTATTTATATATCCTTCCACTAATACATTAATATTTTTCCTATACCGTTGCTTGATATGCCGTTCGTTTCATCGACGCCATAATTCCCGTCTCATCTAATAAATAAATATCAATAACGCATACATTTTTTCACTTAAACATTCCCGTAATGTAAAAGTGAAACAATTTATGACTATGAATGATTGGAAATGGAGAGGAAAATAGTACTGATTAAGGAATTGGTTTTAATGATCACCCGCGCACCTCCATTGACAACGTGTCCCACCTCGATGTAATTCGCGACGTCAACGTCGAAAACGGGTCGGTCGAGTTTAATGTAACTGTAAACACTGGTAGGAGAAGGACTAATCGCTGGGGCAACGAAGCTGGTGGTCGACGCGCGCCTTTTGCGTCTATACCATTTCACTCTAATACAGATACACATACAATGCTTCGGAATGGCTTTGTATTCGTCACGTATGTACACATGTAAGTATATAAAATGTATATATATATTCCCCCTTTGCGTCTCTACGTGCAAATGCCCCGACGTAACTGCAGTGACACACTGAACCACCGTGGAATCTGACCGGCATGTTTGTTCGTATAGTCCCGGTGCAATCGCTATATCGGGGATCACGTGTGTAAACGCTAAATACCATCATACGATCAACTTCCACTTTGCCTTGGATTCAATGGAAATTTTTAGAACCATTTATATGCTCTTGATATATAAGTGAGCGTTTTTTATAGTAACTCAACTATTGATGATTGAAAAAAACCAATTGTTATTTCAACTTGGCAATTTTTTCTCCTTCACAAAAATATCATTTTTTTCGTGTTGACAAATATGAGATAAGTTGATTTAACATTGTTTTTCACTATACAGTTACATCTTCAGAAGTTGAATGCCAAGTGGTTGAATCAAAAATATGGAATCCACCAGATGTATGCCTAGAAATGAGAGCATTTGTGGGTATACATTTGCTAGATATAAACGCTCTGAAATACAAATAAATAACTGTATTTGAATTTCTTTAATTGTTTTTCGTTTGTATGCAACGATACGACAACGGGCTGGCTCATTGACACCCCGTGAAAGCCGTTATGTAAACGATCCAAATCTCTTTCCCATTCTTTACTCGGGTGGCCGGCGCTCTCATTGTCATGGCAGAAAACATTCGCACAGTTGTTGATTCACATTTTATAAAAGAAGTTGGTAGTTTCGTAAACATACATATTCATGTCATAGAATTGGAATGTTTTGTGTTGTCTCATTGTGATATATACCTGTAAATAATGTGAATAGAAATAATGGTTATCTTGTAAATCAATTTGTCAAATTATAAATATTATATATTTAATGTTTATCTTTTGGGTTGCAGAATGAAAATATAATTTTCCATGAATTGTTTGATAGACTCGGAGTTATATGCATATACATCATGTTCGTTTTTGATGCCCCCAGGTCGCTCTCATTCTCGGCTTTAAGAATACTGGTGAGAAAATAGTAGCGAATCTCCGCTATTCGAACGCCTGAGTTCCGTGTAAATATACACTCGATCTTATATACTATGAGATTTTCTTACATATATATATATATATATATATATATATATATATATATATATACATATACACATATCTATATATAATAGTATCCCAGTTTCGGATAACGGTTTGAACATCAACTACATATATATATGTGTGTGTTTATACAAATATAGATTCGTGATTTGTACGTATTTAAGATTTTCATTTGCGTCCAACTATAATGTCTTTATTTATATTTTCGGACAAGGAGAAATATCATATAATAACTAATAACACTTACTATTATTAGGCTACAAGATTCATTGTTTGTTTTGGAATTTATTTGATTTGATTTTTATTTACATTTTATATGAATGTACGGTGCAATGTTGATGTTGAAAATTTTAAGGGTTAAAAATCCACCATAAACTTTTTCACCTTGGTAGTATAAGCCAATACCAGTTAGCAGAAATCCCGACGGTATTTTAACTATTTGGGCATCGAAGAAGGGGATGGTTACTTCGCTCACATCGTATTCAAGATTTGCACTAAATTTTACTAACTGGTTGTCGTTTGAGTCTGGTGTAGTAAATTCTGCATTGAGTGGATTATTTGAATTTGTCAAGTCCAATTTTTTTCTGTGAATCAAACAAAAAATTATTATCATATTTTTAATAATAATTCAATATGGACATTAATAATATGATGGCGTTTATATAATACAAATACAATTTTCACAATAATGTTCAGGTCGAATATTTTTTGTTGAAAGTCACCCTTCTCTTTCACAACCAGAATCATCCGCGAACTATCATCAGGCTATATCATAATTATGATAAAAAAATAAGAATCAATCTAAGATCTTGACGCAAATTTTCTCGATGAAAATAAATTCTATGTGAATACTAACCGCGTGAGAAACTCTGATATTTTCGCTGCCTGCCCATTCGGTCAAACGACCATCATATCGCTTAAAATTTATATCATAATGCCATCGCAAATTCTATGTGTGTTGATACGAATTTCATTAGCAATAACTACTTGAAACCATTTGATGAACTCAATATAGGATTTCCCTGTGATGCACAATAAAATACTGTTATTTTTTTTAAATTGTTTTTGGAACTGTAGGCCATACCTGAATGGAAATTCTTCCATCGGATGAGATTGGATCAAATGTTGACAAATTTGACCTGACATAATCAGATCTGTTTACAGCTAATTCGCTACCCACGTTAAACCCAATTTGGCCTAAAAAAATATTATGATTTTTGATTATTATATTATTCAATGATGTATAAATGATTCAATTATGTATAGATGTTATGTGCCAATTGACAATTACAATATTAAATCATATCTAATGAGATGTCCCTGGATCTGCGAGTACAATTTTATTAATGACGTTATCTGCGAAATGAAAAGTTATTACATATTTCGTTGACGTTTCAAATATATTTTTTGTCAAAGAACATGTTTTGTTAAAGAATTCAGGTTTGGCACTTCACAAATAAATGTAACATTAACATACTATGAAAGTTCATTCGATTTATTTGAACAAATTTTTAGATTGATAATTGATTTTTCTTTTCGTCCATATTTCTTTTCACTTTAATGTGCCTTCTCGCTGATTATATCACACTTTTGTTTCCATTTCGTTTATCAAATATTGAAAAAGAATTAGTAGAAAAAAAATATATAATTACCTCGCAAGATCGCAAGAACGGAAGTCTTTTGGAACATTGCGAAGAGCGTCCTTCAATATACACATGTAAAATTGTGATCATATTTGGAATTTGCACACAATTGGTTACACATATCGATCTCCATTATGTGGAACAAAACACAGAAGTAATGACATCAACAAGAATGAAAAGATGAAATTTACAACACAACATAAATCACATACATTTTCTTTTTAATCGTAGATAAAGTAGCAGAGGAAATTCTCAAATGATATCTTCTTACTTCCGTGAAAATAATTGCGTTGTAAAATTGAAAAAACCATATTTGTAGCACCATATTTCCCTGGTAACTGACACCATTACGTTTCTATATAATCACATATGAATATTGCAAGTGTTTATATTGAATTTATTTCGTTACGTTTATCATATTCATAAACTCTCGATGATTGATTGAGCAATCAGAGACAGATGATTTTGATCCAAGAAAATATTCTTCTATATAGCATATATATTTATATGTTTTAAATCGTCGAGGTGCAACACTCTATCGATAAATTTATCATACTGTATGTTAATATCTTTATAAGCATTTACAAAATAGTCTGTTAAATTCATAATATATACGAGAGGTCTGATCATTACACTTAGTTTTTGCAACATAGTATTTATTTCGTATGGCAATAATTTTGTATTGTTATTGAAGTTATGATCCGTTAGTTTCATCAAGTCAATTAACCGCTGAATCTTCGGAATTTCTGTGGTATGGGTGGTATGAGAGATGGTTTGTACTTCACTGTTAATTTTATTACTAAATTTCAATGTAAAAGTGTATTTGCTGATTCTTCATATGAAAGTTGAAAACCCTTGATTGTAATTTAGTGAAATGATGAAGAACACCATGACGAATACAATCGTTCGTACATCTTCATTGCAATGACAGAAAAAAATAAATAGTTATAAATCGTGTAATCATATAACAACGTTGATATGAGTACTTTTATGTGAACCATGAAATAACTGAACTCTCTATTAAGATATAGTAGATTTTCAAATGCGCATTATTGTCATTCAAGCGACGTACTACGTGCAGTTCGAGGCGGAAGACATATTGTAATACAACTGTAATCAGTTGTGTTATCATTGATGTCTTTTTTATAAATGTATTTTTTCAATTGCTTTCGATTGTATCAAAAGGTGTTTTCAAAATTACTCATTAATATAGTCATTTGTATTTATCAGAAGTATAAGAATCGAGTTATAACAATATATTATTTTATTATGAATAAAATATTTACGTTGCTTCCAATAATATCGAACGTTGGCAAACAAGCATCTCATATATTCAGTCAATTGCTTTAACTTTCATGGAATTGATATTAATACCGTTGTATATACTGAATAAATTGTTCTTTCAAAATTACACCTATGTGCAATCAAAGAATTAATTAAATAAATGATTACATACATAGCATAGTACAATTGCACATACTCGCAAATAATGTGAGAGTATATATGGGTATGAAGATTATCGAAATAATAATGTTGTATTTATATATCAAGGGAACTTGTCGCTGGTCTGGTTCCCGCGCGAAGACACTTATATTATACAAAGACGTCTCACTACGGAGAGCACGTTGTTGATATAGTTAAATTGACTGTATGTATATAATAGAAACGTGAAAAGGACTTAGCGAAATTTCGCAAAAGTACCAAATGCAACCGAAGACTTCCATGTCAGTGAAATAAAAGGGCGGAGCGATGAAAAAACAGAATAGATAGTATTTGTGTTTGTAGTATTTGGCGTTTGTCTTTGTAGACGATTCACTATTATTGTATTTCACAAGGATGAAAGTACGTGCATTGTTGGTCGTGTTTTCAACGCGCTCCAAAGCAAATAATAATAGTTGCACGATGTGACGCCACGGACATTATGTTACAATGTGCCTCTTTGGCATACAGGACTAATAAATAAGATTGGAAAAAAGGATAAGTAGATAGTAAATGAATGAATAAGACGGAATATGAACATGACTTTTGAAAATTGAAAAGATGTCTCGTATTTCATCAATAGTTTGTTTTGAATTTATGAATGATTGAAAATCGATGGTTTTATGTTATACAATTTATTCTTGAAAATTGTATTTCTTCGTTTTTCGATTTCTTGCATTGCGACACAATTGCGAAGACCATCGCTTCCATGAATGATTATCTTATCAATAAGTGACATAGTTGCTAAATTTATGTATTATCTTCTATAGTGAGTATAAAACCTAATTCTGATAGAATTATGTGTTAATAATCGCTTCTACATTTACTCATTTTTTCATACAAACACCCACATGTTCGATCATTTATCAATAATTAGTTTTCAATTTATAACAACTCTCTTTAGATTTCTCCTGACTCTCATTATTGAATCATTAAAAATGTGAACGTCCAATAAATAATATTTCTATTTATGCGACTTTCATAAACAGATTTGCAATATTGATATTATATACCCAGTGTGACGGTCCACGATTAAAGGACGTGTCACAGACCTCAAGATATTCATATTACCTCGGGTCAATATCCGAACTTTTCTTCAAGCATTCTCCCTTTCTCCTATTCGTAGTGGCAAAAGATATCTCGCTCACTTACTAATTCTCTCTGAACTCATTATTTGAAAACTGATAAATCGTTTCCAATATTACGTCGAAGTTTGAATAGTCATATGTATCGTCATACTATACTAGACGATCAATTGTTCCGAAACACCGTGTACATAAAGGAATAAGAAAGATAGGATGTTTTTGTACCCACGCTCATATCTTCAATGTATTATTTTGAAGCGTCACTTATAGAATCTGTATGTAGGATGAAATAAGTTGGCATATTTCATGTCGTACACTCAAAACTACCGGGCAATACCGCCTGTTTGTTCGCCAACACATTTATTATTTATTCATCGATTGTAAGATAGGATGGAACTTGGAGGTAGTTTCGAATGATTCATGTTTATATATGAAGATGACGATAGAGTTTTTGCATAGTTATAAAAATGTTATGTAGTCCTTGAACTCCGAGGACTATGCATTATATTTTTATATGCGTTTCATTTTATTACTTCTTCAATATTTTAATTTTGATAATTATGTTTATTCTTATATTTTATCATTTTCATTGGATATTAAATCAAGTAAAAGTTAATTCTCTGGACTGAGAATGAAAGAGAACAAGAAAAATGCGTGATTATTTTTAATTTGGCAGTTTCAAAGACGCCAGAAAAATTCACAACAGGTTAGTCCGGTCCTGCAGGATCCGCACTTTTATACTTAATAGGACATAAAAATTTTCTGTCAGCTCTGAATCCAATCAACCGTTTCTCTCCTTTTTTTTCATTGCTTTTTTTTTTTTTTTCATTTCGTTTAAACTGACCCAAAGTTAATTAGAATAAATTACCAGGGCATGACGATTGGCATTTAGTTGTGGATTTACAGGCTATCGTGTTCTTGCCCAAAATCAGAAATATCCATATTAATACATTTCTATAATCATATAATTAAATTCGTTAAGTGAAGAATTTTCTAGTAAACATCTGCAAGCATATCATGATCTATTATAACATCTTGAAAAGATAATTGGCCAACCATGGATCAATCGTTTCTATGAAGCGATTCGGATAATGAGTAATAATTCAACTTAGTTGTACATAATAACAGTGATTATGGATGGCACTATTGTAACCCATATGGAATTACTTTAATTTGAAGTATCACATTTGTAACTTATGGATTGGCGAATCGAGTGAATCTTTCATAATGGAAAGTGCTGGGAAATTGTGTGCGAGGCATTTATAAGGATTGACGTAAGACGCACATAGCAACGTGTACGCCGGCTTTCCCTTCCAAGTGTCCTCTCTGCTCATCTCTTCTTGTCGACCTGACTCTTACGGGTAACCCGCGACCTATCTTTGCTTTGACAACGAATTAAAATGGTAAGTGGGTGCAAAACAGATGAGATATAATAGAAATGAAGAGAGAACTAGTCAGTGAAAATAATGAATTTTTGAATTAGCATAGTCGCACCATCCTTTTATACATTGCTTGTAACATTTCCGTCGTTTATAACTTCTTCAACACTTCAAAGTAATTTATCTTACATTAAATAAATGGGTATTTACTTTCATCATCATTTTACATAATATACAATAACACTCAATAATAATTGCATTAGAAAAAATGTTTTATAACAACTTTCAATAATTAAATGGGAAATATATGAGTGATTTTTTTCATTATTATCATTCTGATCGATGATACATTTATATAAAAGATCTCACGGATATAATAATGGTCGCATTATTGGAGAGTGCAAGTGCACGGATCCAATCTTCAAGTGCTGACACTGCTGACATTTTCCAGGCAACTAAAAGTAACTCACGAAGTCTCGTGACTTGCACACACACACACACACACACACACACACACACACACACACAGAAACGATTTGCGGTTTCCCCGCGCGAGAGATCGAACGGAATTCAACCAAGATTTCTCTTATAACGTTCCAAATCGTATTGTGTATAAATATATATATATATATATACGCATATTGGTATGTCGGTATAGGAATTGTGATATGTATTCTCGTCCTTAAAGATTGTATCTCATTCAATGAACATAAACGCGCATCGCAATATAAATTATTGAATAACAGTAATGACAAATTAAATTCTTACATCAAATATAAAATCATCAATCACTATACATTTTTAACATGGTGTACAATTTATATACGAGAGTTAATCCGCGTATACATATGTATACGCCATTCATTATTTTTTATAAATATGACCTGGACCCCAACAACCAAAAAATGTATACGAATGCTTTCTAAAAGTGAAATTCACCTGGCCGCTAAACACCATAGAGTGAAGACGACAACGACAGCGACGACGGCGGAAGAAGGCGGTGCAACACTCTCGTTGGCAGGACAACAAGCGTCTGTGTCTATTTATAAATATGTTCCGCCTTGGAAGAAACAATTAATGTCATCGTTACGTCAAATTAATGGGTCTCGGATTGTTATTCCCAAGACACTTTTAGCATCATTTGAAATTATATACACAAACTCACACACGCAGATATATGTATATGTTTGTGTATATAATTTCATTCAAATTTTTTCATTGCTACGCCCTTTTTTTCTTCCTCACAGCATATCTTATAATTTATATCATTTTACCCATCGAAATGACAAAAATTTTATGGTGCGTTGCATATTTCTTTCATTAGGCCACACACATTTATTCACAATTCACTTATTTAAACAAAGATGGATATACACATTTTATTCTGCCCTTTACACTCCTGTCCTTGATTATAGAATGCATCTTTCAGATGATTATTGTACTATGAACATTCTCTTCAATGTGAGAATATAAATATATACAAATATCTATACTGTATAAGGTGAATCATTCAATTCCGCCAAGTGATCTCGTGAATGTTATTGAATCAGGCGTGGAGAGCGAGTGTTGCAAGATGCGTGAAATTTTCTCTGTATAGTACGTACGTAATGTCTTATATCTCATTGTGTATCGCCATAGGTCTTTCCTACTAGGTAGAATATATATATATATATATATTGACGGTGGTGACCGGATGCGCAACGCCTCGGAATTCAGGCCATTCAGAAGGTCCAACACCAGAATTGCTCTTGCAATTTCTCCTTATACATTGTCAGTATGATCATAGTATTTGCTACTGCAACTTTTCTTTGCGTTATTGGTGGTCGACACACAAAAATATTATACCACATTGTACCTATGAGTGTCTCTGAATCGAACTGTTTGAATACACAGCATGTATTTATATATTTTATGCAAGTATAAAAATGTGGCGGATGTATGGGAAAGCCACGGCACTTTGATGACTGGCTTACTTTACAATATCACCAGTTTATATTGGTTATATGGAGGCGAGGCCTCATCAGACAGAATAAACAAATAGAGTATACAAAAAATAGATATATGGAAAATGAGAGGAACAAATATAAAGATACAGGTAAAGAAGTGTTAGAGAGACGTTCACCTGCCATTTGAGTTGAGCCACGATTATCCCATGGAACTTGAAAGACCGCACCCCCATACACAGATCTCAATGCTCGTGAGAAATATATATTGTTTTCGCAAGTAACATACATGTAACATTATTCAATTATTTATTATATTATTCATAATAGTGCCTTTATTTCTGTTTTCTATCTTTTTTTTTCTTTTTGGTTATATTCTTCATAGATTTTAAATATGGCTATTTGGTATTCTCTAATTTCTCTTCATTGAATTAAAACGATTAGGGATACACGCCATTGGAATTTAATTGTCGTCTATACCCACACACGTTAGAAAGTCCCCGCGCAGTTTCACCTCTTCATTACATACTTGAATGTTTATTTATATATATGTTTATGGTATATAACGTGTAACATAAATCCAATATAGATAGAAGTATCTTCGTCGAGTCAGTCCGGATTTATTACACGTGATTTTTATATGGACATATATTCTTTTCATTGCTCATTTACCTATGAACTTTCCGATAAATATGAATATTATTTCCAAATCAGTGTCAATGAACTAACATAAAATGTATATGTTAATTTTCATATTCCATCATGTATTTCGAATTCTCATCGAGTGTAAGTTCTCACTTCAAATATGAGAAATAAAAATTTTACGACCTGAAGAAATATAGATTAGAGAGAAAATGTTTTGGCTTCATTTGTGGGCTTGGTCCATTACTAACGTGTTCGCTCCACTGTCACAAATTCCATTCCCTCATTCAATTTTCTCTTCGTTTCTCGCCACCACAATTCATGTTCGATGTATAATTATAGAAAAATGCGTTTATAAATATACTTTAAACCTTATTAAATTATTATTTGAAGTGGATAATCAATTTTATGTGCCATAATATTTATTATCCGGTTTGGCGAATTAGAACGGATGCTTTTGACATTACAGCATTACAACGGAACTTCTTGATTTTTCAATAAGAATATATGATCATTCAATCGTTTCTATTACACATTCTGCGATTCCTGAAATGATAAAAAATGTGTGAATAACGGCATTGTAAATTTATAATTTGTGTAATATCAATTAGAAGTATATATAATTATATAACCACATACTGCATATTATTATAAAAGATTAATTATAATAATTATATTGTTGAATTGTCATGCTATTGTAATATGTGGAAAGTCACTAGACCATTTTCTCGTAAATAATTTTTGTATATCGTAAAATCTAATCGTGGAGAAAAGCCGTTGTGTACTGAATATTCTCCAATGCATTTCAAACTTTCGCTTAGCGACGGTTAGAATTCTCGCGTCATTAAATAAAAAAATTTTTTCACTTCAATTGACACGCAATTGCGTTATCGCTTGGTAACTAAGAAACCTAAATAACAATCCGCAGCAATATATTTGCATGAATGGAAGTTGCACGTGCCACCCCACTGATTCGAAATTCCACACGTTCGCTCGATGTAGCACTTTACCGGATCCTCTTCATACATATATATGTATGTGCCTACCGTATTGACTTATGAGGGCGGAGTTTACTGAAGCTGGTCAGTGTGTCGCGGTCCGTTATGAACCTGAGGCCAAGACTCCTTTCGATTAGACAGGTTTGCGCACTACAAATATGTCCCATTGCCCAAAAAAATTTTAAGTAAAATTTTATGAAAATTCGTTTTTTATTTCTAAATATTTAATTTTAAGTAAGCCTTTAGCTCGTTTTTATTTTATACTGTTCGATGAATCTTCATTAGAGCCGGGCATCCTCAAATCCTCATTAGAAAGAATGGGACCTTGTATCAAAGGTGTAAAATCAGGTATAGAAATGGAAATGACTGGAGAAATGTTCAAGCAGTTTAACCAGAATCTGAGAACAAAAAATGAAAATCGCAACTTTAGTAAAGATATACCTTTGAGATAAATCAAGTGCGGTGTTGTTATTAGCTTCTCTAAACAGGCTTAGCGTCGTGAGGAGTAAGATTTGTCCTCGATACTTCTCATTGGCTCATTTCTATACGGTGAGTTTATATATTCCACTTGTATAGATATAAATGAATACTTTCCGCTATTTCTTCAAGAACGTCACGCGCCATCATTGGAATTTTAGAGCGCAAGTCTGTGGCGCCGCACTGTGGTATGTTAATATGTTTCATTTTCTAATTGCATACTATACTCTTTTTTTCTTCTGTTCCTTCGTATTTCGATTCACCTTCTAATAAAGGTAAATACTAAATCGATTCACACTATCAGTATATTTCCAAGTTTTGTCTTTCACGTTATATTAACTCAGACAAGCGTAAGATGAAAATAAAAATACAAATATAATAGTGAAATACGTAATGAAAAATATATAAATTTACAAATAGATAAAGCGGGAGAAAGAAAGTCATGAAAAATTGATGTAATAAACTGACGATTTGCCATGAACGTTTTAATTGCTGTAAGATGAATTACTTATAAAGGCGAAGTCATTTCAGCGTTGGCTAACAGAGCGATAGACCGTGTTTATCATCTTTTGCGAATCTCCCTCGTCCTCATAATGACTTATTTCAGCGTCTTTGTAAACATAGAAGAAAAAAAAAAGAGCGAATGTTTTCCGCAACAATGACCATTCGTATATCCGATGTACCATGTATTCAACAGCAACAACAATAACGTAAAATCTTTTTGAAATTATTGCCATCATATGATTTTCCATACTATCCATTTTCTTCATCTTCTTACTTGCATATCTATCAAACACTCTTCTTCATGAGCCTCATTATCATCCTTTGCACAATATCGATGCAACTCATACATATATATATATATATATATATGTATAATTATCTCTTGTTCTTATACTGCATCGATATGAAAGTCCATTCCACAATACATATAAATTACATAAAAAAAAAGAGAAAAAAATGAGATTAAAGAAATATATAATTATGATAATATAGTTGAAAGGAAAGTGTTTTCACTCGATTTATCAATTATATATGTAGAACATCATCAAATGAATACATAAATATATTTAGGTCATTCGAAATCAGTCAATCGACCTTGCAATATTGCAGAACAATAATAACTTTACAAATGCTCTTTACCAACATTGGATCAATAGTATATCAATATTCATATCCGGTATATACTTAACTTAAATAATTTCTTTCTTATTTGGAAATGATATATAAATGTTCATATCCATTGGATAGAATTGAGATAGCGTCAATGACAAGTAACAGAAATAAAATGCGATGTATGTACTAGTAAAGATGGTGAGCTTGTAATCAAGTCGATGACTGCTGCTTATGTTTCATTTTCATTAGCCAAGCAAAGCGGTGAGACTTGAAAGTGGGTCTGCCGTTCGAATCTTGATGCAGCCTTGGCGTCCTTCTCAATCTTCAATCGTCCTCTCTCTTGTCGATGTTACCGCAGTTGCCGGCAATCTGTACTTATTGCACAAAACTGTTTATACTAATTCATTTATTTATTTGTCAATTTGCTTTTTTCCTATTTCGTCATTGGCCAATATATTGAATAATTTATTTGCGACAATACAAATTATTGCAATATGGTATTCTCATAGTTTGGTTAAACGTAATTAGAAACAAATCAAATGCATATATGACCGATAATGCTAAGGGCTTTCAGTATGTGGAAATGGGATTCAGAACATCTGATATTGGAGAAGCCTGTGAACATTCATCTGAATCAATTTATAAAATTGGGAGATAGATAGTGGAAAGTAATATCATGTTACTAATGCATTTATATGTATATATCAACATATATACTACATTTCAACGACCTTCTTTAACTATATACAGCGTGTCTCTCTGACGGCGAAGTTAGAAAGTCTTGATCGTGACTCCACCGATATTCGGGTCGTGATTGATCAGCTTCATTTTAAATGACTTTTCTTATTTAATCTTTTATATTTGACAATGAAGTGCCATTGATTCACTCAACTTGAAATTATAGTCTTGCTCTCTTCGAATTTCACATTTTGATGAGTTAACATTGAAAAAACAAATGTAATATATTTATATTTCAATGAAAGAATTTTAAAAAAATGTGCGCACAATTTTTGCATTTTCGTTATTAGGAATTTACTCTAAATTTTTGATAGAATCTTCTTATGCAATTCTGAATTATTCTTGCGTTGTGTTCAATTTAAGATCAATGTGGTGTAAAACTTTCACCCATAGACAAACGATTGAAATAGCCACGCATTCTACTTGAAAATATTACTCTCTTTCTTCGTCCAACCATAGACCGCTTGCATCTCCCCTATTCATAAACTTTTATTGATATTCGTCAGCTTTGCAATTCGTCGATTATTCTTAACTGTATATAATTTGAACTACTTCACCATCTCGTCCTCACGATGTTCAATAACGTCAGTCAACAAACGGAAAAATGAAATTCATAAATATATTCACTGTTAAAAACAGGTGATAAAACAAATTCTTCGACAATTGTATTGTATACAAGCTGAACATTTTATCATATTTAACATCAAACTTATTCTCAGTTTGTATTATTTCATAGTACAACTATATTTTCTTTATTTCTTAACCGTGCATAAATATTCTCATCGTGATACAGCTTAAACAACCAAGCGATTCTGCATGAGCGTAATCAACAAAACAATGAATGTTGAAGAATGAGGAATTAATTAATTATACGATTACTTTTATTTCCACCCTTCTTTTCTCCTTTCAGATTATTTATTTTTATCTATGTTATCATCATCATTATTATTATTTCTTCATTTATTTTTATTTATTCTTATTGTGATTCGGATAGAAAACGTGTAATCAATTTAACACAAGGCCAATCACGTGAAAGATCGAAAAAAAAACTGCAATGAGATATGATGTTGAGAAGTAAATATGTATATGTGGTGATCACGTGTGAGTTTAAGTAAAAGATTTTATAACGTCCGGGTAACGGTATTGGATTGAAGGACCTTGGGGTGACCAAGAGTCCGTGTCTCCATGTATACGCATTTCTCTCTTTGTATTGGAGTAACCTTATTACCGAAGTCATCAGATACACTCGACAAATTCCTTGGCATATTCTCGCATATACTATTCATATATATTATACTTGTAATTCAATTCAATGAAAAATAATAAAATGTTTATGCCTTATGAATCATATAATGATTAGTTATATAGTAAATTATATGAATATTGCAATAAAAGTATATGAAATGAAGTATTAACAAACTCAATTTTATGCAAATAAACTTACGTGAACTCGCTTTCTGTTCAGAGAAAGGCGCGTGGTAGCGTACCTTCTTAATTTGTGCAAAATGCTTCATTTGCATTACCAAAAAAAAAAGAAAAAATAAGATACAACTTATGTTGAATAAGTACAAAGAAAATAATTTTACAGCTTGAAAATAAATTTTCGTTGTTTATATTGAATAATGAAGAACAAATTGAAATATATCGTTTAAGAATGCGCCAGCATATGCAAAATGTAAATATGTTTTTGACAACGTAGTTAATGAAATTAATCTCAGAGTTATTTGACCACGAAAAACAATTGCTTAAGTACGTGTTTTGCATTAGTGTTTATGCGCGTATACAGGTGTACATACAAACAAGCGGCGGAGGATGCGAATAAGTGTAATGTTTCTCTCGCTATGTGTACAGTGAATATACTCTCGTTGCGGGTTCCCACGATCCACTACTTTCTCCATTCGTCCCACACCAATGTTGTCCAGCTGAGCCAATCGCCGAGTATCGCGACCGGTAAAATTCGCAGGTGCCTTCATCACTTCAACTCACGCATGAATAGTATATACATTAATCATCTTCATTATACAAACGAATATCCTCAATTGTTGCGTGACCTGAAAAAAAAAACGACATTAAATAAATATCCTATAAACATATTAGTGTCGTGAATGGTAAGTAGTCAGGATATAATTTACTTTCAAATTCTTTAATGAAAACAGCCAAAGAAATTTATATCAATCGCTTTTTTTTTATCACTGTTGTCCTCAGTTCAATGAAAACTGTCAGCACGTGATCATTAATATCTCCAATACATCATTTTTGAAGTTATTATCCATCATTTACATGCGGAAAACATTGAATGACAAATTCACTTGAGGATTTCAATAGTAATCTTCCTCTATACACATACATACATATGTATAAATATGTATTATGAAATTTATTCACTGAATAATTCTTCAATCGTTTTCACACCGAACGTGGCGATTTCTCTAATCGTCCTGTATGTATATATATATATATATATATGTTATCGTGTTTTTTAATGCCTCTCATTTACCCGCGTGACTTACCCATGTCGCATATATAATTGTCGATGATATATGACGACAACAATGAAGAACGTATAAATTATCTACATATATTGCAGAACGAATTTTTCAGAGTACACGCGAGAGTCGCTGTTGTTGATGTTTATGCATGGTGTGATGTGCTCGGTTTTGTCTCCGCTGTTAATGTCGGTGACCGGGAAAACAACCTCTTATTTGTCTCTCAATACAAAACAGACCATATATATATAAAAAATGTCTTTGTTTTGCCATCCAAGCGCGTGAATTTTTTTAAACAATGTGTGCGACACTTTCGAATGTTTCGTGTCTTCTTCTTTGTTGGCATTATTATATAACTCAACATCATCTGCTTTATTCATATGCAGTTAGTAATAATGAATATGTTATCAATTATAGGGTTTTATATTTCCGCATGCTTTGCGTGGGTACAAAATATTAATTAGATCATTATTAATTACAATGAAGAAACATAGCCAACATTGGAGACAAACTTATATGTAACATCTACATTTTTGAGATTGGATGTGAAGGATATTGTGTAAATGGTCTTTTGCTACTCCTATAGTTTTTTCTTTCACGAAATATTTGATGCTACATTCCGTTGGAGTGTAGCATTATATATTTCGAGTCATACTCAAAAAATTATTCGATTGCTGTTGGAAAAAATATGAATTTTTCGTTCCTTCGTGATGAAATAGGGATCAGATTAGATCTTTACGCAGTACGGATATGCACGATATAGAACAATAATTGTCCTCAACGACTTATTTTACATTAGAATCTCTATAACAGGCCCTTATACAAACATTGAGGAGAACTATGTTCTGACAATCATGAAATAATGATTGACTGCAAAAATCATTTTCGCAAATTGCATTATATATGATATTTTCCATTTCCGCTTCAACATTATTCTTCCATTACTAAAATATCCGCATATAATGGATTTGCAACTAATGTTTGTCCGCTTAAAGTTTCGCTATTTTTTATTATCGCGAGATTTTCACGATCCAATTAGTATTTTTTTATTACCGCGGGTGGATAATCGTTTAATGAAGCAGACAAAAACAGTGGCCAGACAGCTTGCTTGGATGAGGACCAAAGAAATCAAGCAGAAAAGTTGACCAGACTGACCGTGAATGTAATACTGAAAAAGTGAAGAGCAAGGGAACCAAGATGACCTCGTGGTTACCGAGACTCGGGGGAGGTGCGGGCACCTGATGTTTCTTCGTAATGCTTCGTTCCCCCCTTTGACAACTTCCTCGAACACGAGCGTGCGCACGTCCTCTCTCTTCATTGCACGCGACGATTAATCGGTCCATGTGCGGATGAATGAACCAGACTCGACCTGGTGGCCTCGGTCTACTCGTACTACTCCATCGTCTTTCTCTTGAATTCTCCAATAGGTGTGTGATGTGCCGCTGAGCAAATCTTTCAACCTTATATTTGTGTCACGTTATGGTGTATGGTTGTTGGCTCGCCTTCCTCTACGCCACACCCTGTAGGGTAATATCATTGATGTGCTAGTGTTCGAGAATTCGCGCGTGACCTCTGCTCACCATGTTTCCTACTAACCTGGCTCGCCTTCAACTTACGCTCCTGGATGCTAATAAGTCCTCCATCTTTTTGACATATTTTCGCTGTTGCCGTTCTAGATTTATTGATGATTCTTGCACTATTGAATTTGAATACTAAAATAATTCTTTATACATATTTTGATAGCTATAGTTATAAAAAAATAGATATTGATAATATAAAAGTAATATGCTTGACCATACCTCAGCTGATTATTTATTTATTAATTATGTCTTCCAACGGATGAATGGAATACTCTCGTGATATGACTCGACGCTGTTCAATGTCATTTCCTTCGTTTTTCTCTCCGTTTGTTTGTTGTTGCTTTTTTTCTTCTAAAATTCCCTTAATCATTTATTTTACGAGTATGAATGAGAAATCTGGTGGAGACATTGACATGAATTTGCAATATTAAAATAATCGAATAATATTGATTACAGCAAAGAGAAATAATTGTATTTCTCTCAGTTTCATTACACCGTGCATATATACTAAAACTTACAAGAAAATTATATCACTGTCGAGCAGTGAAATTTGTACACCATAGAAAATTGGCTGTTTTATTCTGTGACTAACAGCAAATATATATGGAATATTATGTTAGAAGCAGAGAAAAATACGATGAAAAAA
>CAJUYH010002741.1:0-34510 GCA_910591685.1 Galerucella tenella
TAACATGAAAAATTGTGGAGAAAAACTAACTAAACTTAACCGAAAAATGTTAACACAATTTAATACCCCATTGACATAATAATCTCTGTTAATTGAGGACAGCTTTTTGTTGGTATGGGACAGCAAAGAATAGTTACAAATATTTACACGAGTTAAGTTCTAATTTAGTATTTTAAAATTATATTTTATGGTAGAGATAAGTAGCTTTCAGAAATTGTAACATTTTCTTGAAGTTAGGCCAAATCGTTTGCAGTCAGTCAGTATGTGCATACCGGTCACTATACCATTACAGCTATGGTAAACGAGACAATTTCCTGAAGAAATCAGATATCCGTGTGTGAGTTTGGTGTGGCTGATTCGGATAATTCTGATTATAGTAGCCTTTCTCCGGCTTAAAAAGTTAAGGGAGAGAGAGATGAATGGATACCATGAAGTGATGTCGGTTGAGAGTTGGACATTGTGCTTTGGGTTGATAATAGAGGCAACTTCTCTGGCGCAGTTCCGTTACCAACAATTCCAATGTGAGATGGAAGCCAGATGAGAGAGACTGTTATATCTTGAGCAACGAGAGTTTGATAGATGTCGTGTATGTTCTGGACAATTGTGGTGGTCAATGAAGTTGTTTCATTTGATTGAGTGGAGGAAAGGGAGTTGCAATATTTTATGGGGTAGGAAGATTGATTTGAAACCTTGAAGAATACTTTGAAGCTCGTCTGTGTGGATGCTATACACTGAAGGTAGAGTGAAGGAGCTTATGAGTTCATGCTTCGTTGTAGCTGCACAACCAGCTCCGTGTGTTAATCTCTGGTATAAGTGTTTAAATGGCCGAATGTCATTCTTTTGGGATACACAGTATATTAATTATCTCTCGCAAGTGGCAAATAATTAAAGTTTTTCAACATGTAAGTTATAATTTAGACCGCAATTTGACCCGAACCGTTAAAATTACTATTTCGCCAGAGATGAAAGTGCATTCTTCTTGAATACCGAACATATTTGCTTCACTTCAATTTAATAATTTCCTACAACAAAATTTCCATTAGGAATAACAGTTTATCCGACAAGAGTATGTGATATTTATTAAAATTCCCCCGAAAATCCTGTTGCTCGATCCATCACCGTCGGAAAGCGTCAAAATCTCGGCGTCCGCTCGACGTTTCGTCCTGTCAGTCCGTCGTTACAAAGTGAGGATGGCGAAAGTAATAACAGCCTTGCATAGTGAATGAAATAACAAATTCCAACAGAAAATTAATGCTCTTGTGATGCAAGATAGAATTGGGATTCCGAAAATAGCCAGTATTCGGTAGTCACTCGTACTAGAATAAAGATAATCAGTTATTGAAGTTTTGCAATATAACAACAATCTTCCAAATTTAAACTTGTTGACCCCAATTTGTTCCAATGGTATTTAACAAATAGAGTAAGATCCCAGAGCGATAAGACATAACTTATGAAATGTTAGGTTCTCAGTAGCATCTTGTGAGCTTTGAATACCTGTGTGTTTGAGGAGCTAGCCTAAGTGCACCTGGGCAGGTATCAGGTGAGAAAGGTAACTAAAAATAAGAGTTACTTCACTCAAATTTGTATGTCTGATTTTTATATATGTTTGGTAGAATAATATTCTAGAGTAGTATCAGAAGTGTCAGACACTTTCCATGGACCAAAACTTTTGTCAGACGCTTTAAACCTCCACAAAAAATGAATAAACTTCATTTATTTTCAAATGTGTGACTTTCAACTATTACTAAGTTATATGTGCTCCAACAGATCCGAACTATACTGAGTTGTGCATGAAGTTGTGCATGGAGGGCACATACACATTGGACTGAGACATTGTGGGTTAATATATATAAAAGAAAGGGAACCGATTTACTATAGACGTCTCACTCGCTCTGAAACGCATTCATAGTGCTCTCGCACTCATACTTCCTGCTGTTAACTTTTATGTTTAGGGGCTGTTCGGTCATTACAATTGGTCTAAATAACGAAATATAACATATTTGAAAGTCAGACATGTAAAAATGAAGGAAGTTTATTCATTTTTTGTGGAGCTTTAAAGCGTTTAAAGCTTTAAAGTTTTGGTCCATGGAAAGTGTCTGACACTTATGATACTGTTTCTGCAAGCAATACCAAGATTCATCAATACTGCGATAAATTGAACACCACAAATAAAAATTTTATATTCCGATTTTAAACAGTAGCAACCAAATTTATTTTTCTCGTACAATCTATTAATTTCTATATTTGTACGGTAGTCGCCAATTATTTGGATGTACTTAAATGAGACTAGTGACATTATCACTCCGCTCGACCGAAAACCATTCGTCAGACGAATAAATTGTGATGTGCAGTGGCCTACAGGCTAGAAACCAAACCCAAACGCTCTGAGAGCTTGGGAAAAACCACGTATCTTTCAAGCAAAAATTCACACCATGGGAAAGTATGACCATTTAAAAATTTTAGGACCCAGTGACACCTAACGACTTCGACAATTGCGGAACTAGCCAAACGTTACACCCATGCTTAATCCCTTAAGAGAAGGATGGAAAAAAATGATGCAGCCTTGCTAGAATCACCCTGGTCGACCCTGGGAAGCTGGCACCGAAGAAATATTTGACGATGACCAGGAAAAACCTACGTTTAACAGTAGGTTTTGTGACTGGCAACTGTCAACTAAGGAAACACCTCCATACTATGGGGCTAGTGGACACACCTCTATGCAGGATGTGTGAACAAGAAGATGAAACTGTCAGGCATGTCTTATGCGACTGCCCGGAGTTATCGTCGATAAGAGAGTGTGAGTCTTGGCCTACACCTGCAGATATCAAGAAGATGTCTTCTAGTGACCTGTCCACCTTCCTGAGAAGGACAGCCTACAATCACCTTCACTACTCTACAGATCAGAAGCGGAAGGCAAACTATGGGAATGCTTAGACAATTCAATGTCCTAGGCTTGGACAACATCGCCATCTTACTGTGGATGCAAGATAACTTCTGGGTGACCAACTGCACTAATAGTTTTAACAGAAGTCCTAACGGGGAACTATCGCCTAAATGATAAAGAAAGTGTAGGCAGAAGATTCTAGATTCTGAGATATGAAAGAAGAAACCTGCATCCATCCGGCAATTAAGAATCCTAGGGCACAATATCTAGTAGATTACTGGTTAGAAGAGGGTCACCTACATAAAGTAAAACCTGAAGGTCTCAGTGAATATCACCCCAATTCACATACATACATGCATTGATCACGCATCTAATAAACTTTCTAATACTACTAAAGCTTGCACGCTAACGAATGTTTTACACTGATTGGGCGTTTGCTCAACCGATAGCCGTTGACATTAAACAATCGATATCGCTATCTCAGGATCTCCATTAATACGAGAAGAAACTATGGGAACAGGGTGGAAATTTTGATAAAATATAATCCAAATCGTTGAACATTACTCACGTTATATTTTAATACGGAAAGAATTTAGTATTTAGTTATTTAATAGACCAAGTCTCCTATTTGCGGAGTGCTCGGAGAAAATTTACGACCTAGCATAATTCATAAGGAACATTATGCACTAACGTCGAGATTTTTACTCAGAAAAATATGAAGTCTTCGCTCCCTTTATTGAGTGCAATAAAAGTCTCATTTTTCATCACCTGTTATAAATTTTATACAGTTAATTTGTAGGAAACGCTGGTGAAATTAATATTTGCTGTGACGGCCATGAGTTAAAAATTATAACCGTCTGTTTCAGAACGTTTCTTTCTTTATTAAGTCGTTGTGATAAGAGCTATAAGTTAGGTTAAGTTTTGAGTGAGTCTAGCCTCTTAGAGAAGACTACTGGGGTATTTAGCCAATCATTATTTATATCCGAGAGTGAAAACTCGATTTGGAGATTACGAACAAGACATATCATCTTCCAAGGAGTGGTGGCGTTCCAGTTTTTTTCAAGTGCGATATGGACAATCCACACGAGTCAAACAGCATATTTTTTCTACGACCCACTTAATAAAAAATCTAGAAAATAAAAATTTCTATATACTGTAATATAACTTCAAATTAAAAATTTTACAATTCAATTTTATGTTTTCACTAATTTTTTTGTGGTAAACGTACAGTTCTTACAGTCCATTATCTATAATAATGAATATTCTGCTAAATATTTCAAACGTCTACCTGTTGTCGTTATCAATATCAAGCAGAATAAGCCCGGGTCTACCGCGTGAGAGTCTGGTTTGCTTACTACTCGACCACCGTGGAATATGCAAATTGTTTATCTGTAACGTCAGATGTATTACATAATTTTTGCTTAAAAGGAACTAAAGTTTTTACCGACCGTGTGTCCCGCGACACGTTCTACCTTTTTTTTCAAGTTACCTAGAGTTGGACTTTTCTGTTGTTATTACCTATTTAATAAGTATTGAAGTTTGGTTATTAATTTTGTGGCTTATTTCATTGTTTTTGTTTATGTCGAAAAAAAAAACGGTAAATGCCGGTAAAGGGACTAAGAGCCTCCGCACACGGGTCGATTGGCACTCGAAGCGGATCCGTCTCGAAGTCGAAGCGGAATGAACGTCACATACGAACTATGCGATGCAATCGGAGGTTAACCGTACACGGGGCGATTTTTATCTGTCTCAGTTCGCGTATGTCTTCCAACAATTTCAGTCCTTTCTTATAACGAGTGGTTCAAGTGATGAAAAGGATGCTGTTATTTTTCATATGTACGATCGGATAAAAAAAAGGAAACTGAGATTATGGATACATCCGTACATAGAGCGGAATTTTCATTGTCGGTTGTTTGTTGCTGCAAAAGAATTACAGGAAGGTGATAAAAAATTTTTAGCATTCTATAGAATGTCAAAAGAGTATTACAAGTTACAAGAAAAAGTAATTCAATCACTGGAGAAATTCCATTTTTTAATTAAATCCAAGTACTTACCTCCATTTTGCAAGCGAAACTATCGTCACACTCGAACTTTCTCGTTCTCATCAGCTCGCAGGGTTCGACTGATGCTCGAGACGCAATCAATTCGACTACCTATCGACCGCAAGTCGACCGTTGGTGGACCTACTTTACATTACCTACGAAGTGGAATGGAGGGAGAAACGTTTCGACTTCGAGACGCATCCACATCGAATGCCAAACGACCCGTGTGCGGAGGCTCTAAATGTTACTCACACCCCTCATAGTATAAATAACCATTTCGCTTTATATATCCAACTATTTTTCAAAGATAACTGTATTTTTGGTGTAAGAAACGATCAATTTCGTTCGAAAACAAAATGAATAAAAATATAGACGTTTTTTTCGGATAAAACCTCTCCAACTGGGGCTACGAAAATCCAATGTACCTTCTGAAAAAGTAACCCATTCAAACAAAACTTTCATACATATCGACATGTTTTCTGATATTCTCTAACTTTTTCTGAGTTCAAGTATAATTCGACCATTCTATCGGACCTTCTACGATTTGATTTCACGTCGAGTTTGGGGATGAATTCAAGGCTAGAGTAGGAGAAACGCAAGGACGTGGAATTAAGTTGAGTGAGAGGTTCATGTATATACAGTTTGTATTTGTTTATCAACTCAAAAAAATTATAATTAGAATAAAACTTGATGATGAATTATTTAAAAACTTGTAATTGGACCAGTTTACATTCTTGCTTTAAAAAGTTCATTTCCATAGCAGTTTTGTTTTCGTTTACTTTTAACGAGTAAATGTAAAACGTAAAATGAATGACCTCCTACGTAATATCCAATGCATAATTTAGATCCGACGCCCTAAAGGAATATGCCTAAAATTGAACCCTGTGAAATTTCCAGATGCTGTACAGAAGGCTGAGATGTCATGTTTTATTTTTTGTATGATTTGACGTATAAGAACTTATAGCATTGTCATTCGGTCTGGTATAATGGAAAATTGGAAAAAACTGCTGAATTAAAATTTTTATATAACCAAACACTTAAATATTCAAGCCACTAGTACTATGATGATTCTACGTTATGAAGATGGAGTACACAATCAGTTCATCTTGTGACATGGTTATACTCAGTGTAAACAAAGAAGATTTTGGGTGCACAAAATCAAAAGAAACCGTAACCTGATCTCTAAATTGCGCAAGGCGTGCTGCTTATGAGTTATGAGTCTAATGAAATTCTCTCTGAACTAAAACATTGTATTGTTACATTGGTCTTGTACTGAGGATATGAAAAGTTCCATTGCGGAAAAGAAGAAGACAAACATCTGGAATCATCTGGAACAGTCATTGAAATAGTTAGTATCAGAGAGAGAAGAAGAAATGAAGAAAGCTGAATTGAAAACAGGGTAGCATTTTACTAATTTGGTTTTCTAAATGATATCTTTAATTTTGTTGTTGTGTAGTGTCATGGTGTGAGGTTGGGCATGTCCTCATTGCTCCTGTAAAGCATATTATTATACAGGCTAGTCTTTGAATTTTGGAGAGCTTTGTCTTGTCAATACGCACTCAATGGTTTCATAAGTGATAATTGGCCTCACTATGGCAGTGTACCTCCAGCTCATGATTTTTGCGGCTGCAGCCTCAATTTTTCCCTTCCAGGCTTCTTCCACACCATAAGAGCCATTTTTGGTATGTGTATAATCTCCTTTTCGTGCTTGTTCCACAGGAGTCTAGAGTCAAACCTCACTTCCATCTAGTTAAAGGGTTTTGAGGTTGGGCGAAGGCTGTTAGGATGGTTTAGGTGTGGTTGATGCTAAGGCCCACTTGCTTACACTTACAGCTATTAGTATAGTTTAGACCCCTTTTTACGATGTCCCAAAGAAACTAACCCGCTAGAAAAAGAATTTAGAGAATGGTGAGACACTTGAAAGTAAGCAAAAGAGAAAGTGGTGAATATAATAAGGTCCGAATACGAAAGCGAATCTTTTGATATTATTTACTTCATCCAAGTATTGTGTATCAATAATATGAAATAAATTCAAATTGGTTCCATAATTTTATACATTAAAATAAAAATGAACATTCACTCGATCGGTATCTTGTCGCTTTTCAGACATTCCTTTCCGTCCAATCCTTTTCTTGGCATTGACGCTCATTGTCATCTGATTCTAATCCATGAGCAATTTCAAGTGCAATCTAGATTGTTGAAATAGACTAATAACTGAAAATAAAAATGGTTTGTTTGTCACCAAAGCTTTTGTGTGATCTTTTTAACAAAATATCGAAAAACTAAATGTATACAGGGTAGAGTTGTTTCCTAAACGTTTGATGATACAGTTATGATGCATTTTAACTAGATGCAATTTATAAACTACTGGACCATCTTACCAGAAAAGTAGATCAATACCAGTTCATTTGCCTGAAGCCTCGACTGGAACTACCAATAGATCTGGCAAAGAAAACTATCTTATGGTTTACTGCTGGACATTGATAAAAAGGTCAGGTATTAAACTGATATCTTTACCGTTCACTGTATACCTATCATCTGAACAAAATAGTGCTGGTCGGTATCACTGGAATCCTGGTTAAGGAAGTAGTGGACCAGCTTTACAGGAAAAGAGATCAGTTCCAGTCACGACTGGGAATCACTGCAAATCCTGCAGGCTAGAGAATGTTGGAATGAGACAATCCAAAGCCTTCACCAAGAGGAATTCACGTATGTGAGGAATTCGAAATAAAAAACCATTAATACATTGTTGCCATTTGAAATGAATTCTGATGATGGTGCTAGACTATGTTTAACCTCTAATTAAAGAAGTGTCATTAGGTCTTATTGACGAATTCATATGCGGGAGGTAAAACTTCATTACTGGTCTTCATCATTTTTCCCTTTGTTTTTGTACTTTTTATTCTGTTCACTTTTTTTCTGGTTGCCTAAACCTCATCAGCTTCACATTTTTGTGTTGATTCCGTCTCTTTCTATGTTCAAATCACCTACATTTAATTAAAACTTTTAATTTGAAAGATGTTTACTGGCGTGTGTAAATAATGAATGAATACGCGTCTGTTTGATGAATAATATTGCCCCCGAGTCCCTCCCCAATTTCGCAACTACCCGCATCATAAAAAGGTAGCGTATGCGGTATACGAATCGATGTTTGTCACTTACATTTTTTTTATAAAAATTAAATTATGTCTGCTGAAATCTATCCTTATGGATAATTTTGCGTACGTCTTTGGGGTTGGTAAAATAAGGGGTGATCGATATCACAGATTTCTGGAGGTTTTGATTTTTGATTGCACGACTATTTCTCTAGAATAACAAGTAGATCCGTCGGTTCGTCGAAGCCGTTTTAGGGCAATTTCATCAATTTTTTTCGAGAACCTTACATTCTAACCTATGTCTTTACTGTTTGGTTGAAGTATCGCTAGATTATAATGTGAAGTTATATTTTCTCCATTGCGAAATACGTGTTTGATTCCAAATTCTCTTTATTTTCTGTTTAGAATCTGTGCTGTATTATCGTTACAGACTTGCCCTGAATAATGGTCACAAAACTGTTTTTTATCGTTCCAGGTTATTATTTTTTTAAAGGCTATAATAACTCGTTATAAGTTTTGAAAAATATATTTCAATGACAGTGACCGTTCAACTAAGAAGTCACAACTACTTCCCGTGCTCTAGTCCCCGACGGATATTGAATAAATCTAAAAAGTTAAATGGGTTGGTATATCTACAAGTAGTCGAGGCGATGAAGCACAAAAATTCGTTTTCCCTAAAGACGGATCTGAATGCGCTTTTTTGCATTCGCTTCCAAAAATTATTTGTAAAAAATGTACCAGGTGTTCGGGGGGTCGTTTCCCACGAAAAATTCGGATTAAGCGGCCCGAAAAACCCTTTATAACGGCGCGCCTTTTTCCATCGTGTTTGGAAAACCCTCGGAGCGACGTTCAGGCGCAGGTTTCGGTGTACCAGGTGGTGGTAGGGTAAAGGGTTGGTTTCGACGTGAAATTGTCATTAAGCGTCTCAAAAAACACGCCTCCAATAATTCTCGGGTTGTTTTTGACGATATTGTCAAGAAAGTTCTCGGGGTTGACTTCCAGGTCCAGGTTCGGGTGTACCATGTGTATGGGGGTTCGCCGATGCCATATTTGAATTCAGCCACCCGGGTGCCGAGTTTTTCTCGTTCCCCTCGTGATTTTCTGGAGAGTTCCACGGAGATGAGGTTCATCAGCGTTCCTGAGCTCCAGGTGTTCGGAGGGTCAGTTTAAACATCATAATAGTGATCAGCGACCTCGAAAACCCATTTGAGCCAGTTCTTAAGCTACATCCTCAATCAATCTACTAGCCAAGTGGCACTTCAGCACTCGTGCTGCAAAACGGATACCCATCCTCAATCCTGTCAATTCAGTCTGCCTGAATGTTATCGCACATGCGCATTTTCATTGTTATTTTAAGGTAACGAGGTAATTAAAAAGTTCAAACTGTGATTATTATCGTAAATAAAAGTAGTTACTACTTACCAAAGACAACAAATTAATATAATTACTATATTAGAAAATAATGTATGTTTGTTTACAAACATAATAGAATAAAATAGGGTTAGGGTACCTAAATTATTACTCCATGATTAAATGCGCATGACACAATTCGGCACGCACCGAAAAAGTTTACAGCTTGCAATCTTGCACTTCCAAGTCGGCGCGCATGTCAGCACGAAATTAAATTGAGGATACTTACGTTTCAACGTCATTGTCCCAGCACGCGTGCCGAAGTGCCACTTCGCCACTAAATTAATTGGGGATGGGCCTTTATTTACAAAGTTTTTACATTTTCCAAAAGGCGTCTCAGAAGATGCATTTTTTGGATGCATTTTTGGCTGCAGCCGATTTGTCAGAGGTACAAAGTAGGTACATTTTTTACGAATAATTTTTGGAAGGGAATGCAACAAACCGCATTCCGATCCGTCTTTAGGGAAAAAATTCCGAACTCTTAGCCTTTTTAGTGCTTCATCGCCTCGACTAAAGATATTTAACACCAACCATTTTCCAAAAGTTATAAAGCGTTAGAAAAATTATTATTCTGTGATATCGATTGGAAATTTTTTCGTTTGGAACAAGATCAGGTGTAGTGAAATTACTATGGTCATGCATTCTGTCCAAAAAGGATTGATCATTACTCTTGAAGTGACTATTTATGTGACTAATGCTTCCTATCATGCCTAACGGTTTTTTAACAAAGTATCTCTTGAAAAAAATCCTTTTTTGGATGCATTAGTTCCAGAAGTTTATATCTCCATAATGTGCCAGAGCTTCACGTTCAAAAACAATGTCTGTAAAAGATAAATGTGTTTCAATACGGGTTAATTCCGTATCATTTGTTACATACTTTATATATATATATATATGTTGTCAAGAGAGAAAAAAATGTCAAGTTGAATTGTATTTGTCAAAAGTTAATAAAGTTCAATAGTTTAGATATTCTATCTTTTAATTGGCAAATAACAGTTACATTGGTCCTTCGAGATAAATTTTGAACCGCTATGGATCAAAACAATGTAGCAGAACAACCGTCAAAACTTCAGAAAGTGCGAAGAAGTGAGAGATGTAACAAGGGAGTTCCACCACTACGATATGCATCAGAATTGGACAAAGCAGCTCAGAATTCAAGTATTGTTACGAAAGATGTAAAATCTGTTGTAAGTGACTATACGAGTCCTGCAGAAGTCGAGTCTGGTGAATTAGAGAATGGGTGCATTCCCGAGAGCATTTCCGTTAGAAGTATGAGGTCTGTAATTGTTCCAAATGTTTTATATGTTCCGTCGAATAAATCAAACACCAATTCTGAGATTTCAAGTATTACCCGTATGAATCTTGAATTAACACTCATGAATAAACAGAAAGAATTTGATCAAAAAGTATTGAAAGAAAAGTTGGAAGCTCTGGAAAGGGAAAGACAATATCTCAATAAAGAAGCTGAAATACAAAGAAAATATATGGTAAAGAGCAAAGCAAGTAGTGTGCTTGAAGATGAACAAGTTCCATTTGCCTTGTCTGCCAAATTCGACCAATCCCCAGCTACCATAAATCAATGGGTGGATGCATCAAGGAAATATATAGACGAGGTGAATGAAAACACTCCAAATATGCATAAAATATCATCCGAATGTAACTTCGCCACATCTGAAATCAATTTCCCAAACTCTGCTGGGGGTGGAGGAGATAGTGCGCTGCGGGATATTGCAAGAATGTGTATCGAAAATACAAACACAACCAACAATTTTTTTCTGCGCAACAGAATGAGAGACCTTCCTCAATTTTCCGGAGATCTTTCTGAATGGCCTATTTTTATAAATGAATTTCGAAGATCTACAGAACAATTTGCTTTATCACAAGAAGATAACTTGCTCCGTTTAGATAAAGCACTCAAAGGTAGAGCAAGAGATTCAGTCAGAGCGCTACTTACCTTCCCGAGCAATGTTCCAAAAATTATGAAAATGTTGGAAATGAATTTTGGAAGAGCTGAGTGGATTGTTTTATCTCTTATTGATAAGGTTAAAAAACTTAACAACGTTAGAGAAGATAAATTAGATTCATGGATACAATTTTCAAATGCCGTCAACAATATGGTGACCACCATGAAGAATGTTAATTCTTCCCTTTATCTTTTCAACCCAGAATTAGTAGCCACTTTGTTGGAAAAACTTCCCACCATTCTCAAATTCTCTTGGGGAAAGTTCAAGCATCTGCGTGATGCACATAGTCTCCAAACGTCGTTAGAAGATTTTGCGGATTGGTTTGAAGAAGAATTTAGTTCAATGGCAGCATTCAGTAATCCATTCCAAAGAACAAGCTCCAGCAAAAATTGTCTAAGGAAAGAAAATGTTATGATTTCAAAAGGTAATCACGCACAAAAATCTGATTTCAATCCATGCATTTTCTGTAAGAAAACAGGACATTATATTTCAAAATGTACGAAATTCATAGATCTTTCAGTTCAGAAAAGGAGAGAAAATGTAGTCAGTTTGAAATTGTGCTTTCTTTGTCTCAAATTGGGACACATGGCCACCAAATGTTTTCTGAAAGCTAGATGTGGTGAGGATGGCTGTAGAGGCAGACACCATTCACTTCTTCATGTTCCAAGAGATCAAGAAAATCATAACGATGCAGAAACAATCACAAGAATCGAAAATGAACCAACAAATGAAGCTTCCGCTCCTGATTTTTGTGTTAGTTTGACTAATAAATCTCCATCATTGGATACCAGAGTCGTATTACTGCGAATTGCTCCTGTGATTCTACGTGGACCCACTGGAGAAATCAAAACGTATGCTCTTTTCGATGAGGGATCCACATGCAGCATGATTGAAGAAGATTTGGCTAAAAAACTTCAACTTACCGGCCCCGTTGTGCCACTTTGCTTTCAATGGACGAACGAAATCACGCACTATGAAGATAAGTCACAAATGGTATCTTTGGATGTATCTGCTGACAAAAATACTCCAGTATTCTTCAATCTCAAGCAAGTGCGAACTGTAAAAAACCTTAAACTACCAGGACAGCGAATAAATGTTGATGATTTGTCACGAAGATTCCCTTATTTAGACCATGATATTTTGAAATCGTTAGAAAGCGCGAAACCAGAGTTATTGATTGGGCAAGACAATTGTGGTTTGATAATACCTAGACATGTCATCCAACCCAAGTTAAACCAGCCGATAATGTCTTTATCAAAATTAGGTTGGACAATTCACGGAGCCACTGGTGAAACCAACGTTTTACCACATGTTAATCTTTGCTGTCGTCATATTGGAGATGAAGAACTGCATCAAATTGTTAAAGATAGTTTTCGTTTAGAAGCTTTCGGTGTAAAAATACAGGATAACATCATAAAGTCGTTGGAAGACAAGAGAGCAGTAGAAAGAATGGAGAAAACCCTGAGGAGAGTTGGGAACCATTACGAGATTGGCCTTCCATGGAAGCAGAAAGATTGCATCTTACCATCTAGCAAAAGCAATGCTCTAAAGAGGCTGCTTTGCATGGAGCGAAAAATGACCCAAGATCCAAAATTTGCTGAGCAATACAACGCGAAAATTGCAGAATATATGGAAAAGGGTTATGCTACAAAGTTGAATCCATCTGAAATTCCGAACAATGGGAAAACTTGGTATCTCCCACATTTTGCGGTCTGGAACATTAACAAGCCAGGAAAAATCAGGATGGTTTTTGACGCCGCGGCAAAAGCACAAGGATCAAGTCTAAATGATTTTCTCTACCAGGGCCCAGACTTCGTACCTTCTTTGATATCTGTGCTATGTCGATTCAGGCAACATAAAATTGCTTTCGGAGGAGATATCAAGGACATGTTCCATAGGGTCCATATAATCGAAGAAGATAGATCTGCCCAGCTGTTTTTGTGGCGTGGAGGTCAGACAAATAAAGAACCTGATGTTTACTGCATGAAAGTGATGATTTTTGGAGCAGTATCTTCGCCATCTGTGGCACAATTTGTGAAAAACAAAAATGCTAGTTTGTTCGAGCAAAAATATCCAGGAATTGTACGAGCAATGGAGAAGCAGCACTACGTAGATGATTATTTAGATTCTTGTTCTACTGAAGATGAAGCTATTCACAGAATTCAAGCTATTATTGACATTCACAGATATGCAAACTTTGAAATGGTGAAGTGGATGAGCAATTCCAGTATTGTCATAGAATCTATTCCAAAAAATCTACGAGCCGACTCCCAAATCGATGTTAAAATAGATTCTCAGACATTGGAACGAGTTCTGGGACTCTCCTGGTCCGTAAATAGAGATGTTTTCATATTTTGTCTCAACCTGAAGAAAATTCCATCCGAAATATCCAGTGGATTGAAAGTTCCTACCAAAAGGGAAGTTTTGAGGATGATAATGTCTATATTCGATCCACTGGGATTTATTGCACCACTGATGATAAGTGCCAGAATATTGATGCAAAATATCTGGAGAAATAATATTCATTGGGACCAAGAGATAACAGAAGATATTTCTGAAGCCTGGTTCAAATGGTTAAAAAATTTGAAAGAAGCCACTCCAGTTATGATTAATAGGTATTATTTTCCTAGACTGGTAAAAGTAAAAAAAGTAGATCTGCATTTGTTTTCCGATGCCAGTGATAAGGCTTACTCTGCAGTTGCTTTCATACGAACAGTGGAAAATGATGAAATATACACTGCTTTTGTATTGTCGAAGTACAAAGTAGCACCTATGAGTCAACAGACCGTTCCTAAACTGGAGTTACAGGGCGCAGTTCTTGCAAATAGGCTTGCAAAAACTATACGATCTGAAATCGAATATGAAATTGAAGAAATACACTTTTGGACAGACTCTATGGTAGTTCTACAACAAATTCGATCCCAATCAAAAAGATTTCCAATTTTCGTAGCTTGCAGATTAGGAGAAATTCACGAAGATACAAATATTTCACAGTGGCACTGGGTACCGTCAGAGATGAATGTCGCTGACCAAGCTACAAAAGAGAAGAAAATTATTGACTTGTCGCAAAATAGTGAGTGGTTCTCCGGGCCTGATTTTCTTAAATCAACCAAAGAACATTGGCCCGTAGAACCGAATTGTTCCATTGAATTTGAACAAATATTACATGTGAGATTGGATGATGCTGAACCCCTACCAATGGAATTTCCAGATATATCCAGATTTTCCAAATTCAACAGACTTATACGTTCTACGGCTTGGATATTGCACTTTAAGAAGATGATCAGAATTCCGAAGCAGTTACGAGTAGAGAGGATGAGTTTGGGAGTTGAAGAAATAAAGGAGGCTCAGACTCTTTGGATCAGAAAGAGTCAGAGAGAATGTTTTGAAGAAGAAATGTTGCTTCTGAAGAAGGGAAAATGTTGACCCAAATCCAATCGTCTCTATAAGCTCTCAGTATTATTGGATGAAAATGAAATATTAAGACTAGGAGGAAGAATTCCAGATAGTAATGAATTGAACATTCCTTTCGAGTCCAGAAATCCTATAATATTAGATCCAAAGCACAAATTCACAGAATTGTTGATCGATTGGTATCACCAGGAAGCTAACCATGTAGGTTTGGAAACAGTCATAAACAATCTCAGATTAAAATTCTGGATCCTGAACATTCGAACAGCAGTCAAGAAGAATTTTAGAAAATGCCAAGCTTGCAATAATAGAAAGTGCAAACCTCAAGCACCTGAAATGGGAATGTTGCCACCAGAACGATTGAGTGCTTTTACGTTTCCATTCACCTTTGTTGGAATAGACTTTTTTTGGCCCATTACTGTGGCAATCGGGCGAAGAGTTGAAAAAAGATATGGTGTATTGTTTACCTGCCTGACTGTCCGAGCAATACACATAGAATTAGCAACTTCTTTAGAAACTAGTTCTGCCATCAATGCTATTCGAAGATTCATGTGCAGAAGAGGACAGCCAAAAGAATTTCGAACTGATAATGGTACTAACTTCGTAGGCGCTGAAAGAGAACTGAGAGAGTGTATTAAGCAATTAGATCACAACTTAATATCACAAGAATTATCCTTGAAACATATTTCATGGAAATTTAACCCACCAGGTGCTCCACATATGGGTGGAATATGGGAGCGCATGATTCGTTCCATTAAAACTGCTCTAAAGATTAGTTTGAAATCCATCAATCCCAAAGAAGAGGAGTTAGTTACTCTGTTGACTGAAATAGAATATATCGTCAACTCGAGACCCTTGACCCACATTTCTGTAGATCCAAACGAGCCAGAAGCGATAACTCCCAACCATTTTCTGCTGTTGAGGCCTGGTGATGTAAAGTCATATGGTGATTTTCAACTTTCTAGTCGAAAACAATGGCGAATTGCACAGGCATTAGCTGATTTATATTGGAGGCGTTGGGTGAGAGAATACAGACCTACTCTCATTAGAAGGCAAAAATGGCATGACAAGACTGATCCCATCAAAATAGGAGATATTGTATTGGTTGTTGATGAGAAAGCTCCTAGAAATCAGTGGACCATCGGAAGAGTGGAAGAAACGTACCCTGGCAGAGATGGTGTGATACGGGTTGTCCAAATAAAGACCCAAAAAGGAAGCTACACGAGACCAGTTGCCAAACTATGTATTCTTCCTCTCAACCATTAGAGATTTGATTGTGCATGTCTTCTCGAGGGGTGGAGAATGTAAAAGATAAATGTGTTTCAATACGGGTTAATTCCGTATCATTTGTTACATACTTTATATATATATATATGTTGTCAAGAGAGAAAAAAATGTCAAGTTGAATTGTATTTGTCAAAAGTTAATAAAGTTCAATAGTTTAGATATTCTATCTTTTAATTGGCAAATAACAGTTACAATGTCTGAGGACTTTTCCTCATCTTCCATCCACAACGGAACAACAAATATGCAAGGACTAGTGAGTACTTCCGTAATTTAAGCCCTTCTGACGTTTAGTTACATTTTTTTGGACCAGAAGTCTGATATGTACCTACTTTGGTTCGTGGTTCCAGTCTGATGTTTAGAGTTTGAATCCATTAAAATGTAGAACCCCGTGCTGCAATTTTTGATATCCCAAATGCTGGTTCAAGGCTCAATACTACTGGGAACCGTTTACCAGGGCTAACAATTTTTATTGGCGGACCAGTCTAGATCTCATCTCGTAACATTTGAGTCTGGAATAGAGGTCCGAACTTCCCTAGATATGCGTAAGCATCACACCTATGCGTGACATCATGGACTCCAGAGCCCCTGATTTGCTGTCAGTTTAAGATCCTTAATGGTAGCATGATATTCCTTCCCATTTCAAGAAACGAATTTATGATTACATCTGCTATTCTAGAATTACCGAATTTTTAGTACTTTCTTTTTATTCTGCTTACTATAGATTGAGACATTTCTCCATGTTAATGATTCATTCACTTTATTTCGAGTTAGAGGCGATCAACATACTTGAAATGGTTATTGTATCATAATATTCTTGATAAGTATACGAACATTTAAAATTTTTTGACACAAGGTCTATCGCACTATTACAACTAACGTAATCTCACAAAAGCTTGATCAGAATAGTTTTCTGGATAATAGTTTCTTTATAGTGTAGATTTTTCAAGTTTTAACCAAAAATACAGTAGTTTTTAGCAAAGTTTCTCGAAAATGATGTATATCTCGTATACGCTGCTTACATGGAAAGATATTCCAACAATTTTTATTTCAGTTTCGATCAAATTTAACGTACCTCCTTTGTTCTTTGCTCCTGGTTTTTCCCTGTTTATAAAAAATGTAAATAAAAGTCAATAACTGTTAAAACTTGAGTGCTCGACGTGGTAGAAGCTGGTTCAATAAATAAAAGCATCATACTTGAATTTTCCTTTGAACTGGAAACTCCTTTGATAGATTTTTATGTTAGAATCGAGAGCATCAGGTTGAAAATTGTATTTTGCGTCTAGAAATATTTAAGAAAAAAATCCAAGTTTTCTTACATTTCATTTGTTCAATCGGCTGTATTAAAATATAAACTCTTAAACTATCCTGAAAAAAAGCAAGTACCAAAACAAATTTCTCAATGAAAAATTCAAATTGTAATTAAAGTAGGTACCTATACAGTAATATACAGAGAGGCTAAATCTACAATATTATAGCTTGTCCATGTATTTTCTTGTAATAATTCCTTTTTAGCACGCAAATTTTTTTTATATCATATTAAGACATACCAAATTTTATGAATTTATCTTTAGCCGTCTTCGCTAGGATGCCTCAAATGCTTTGTTGTTTACTAAGTCAGCGCATAGAAAATCGAGGTAAACGACCAAGAAGAGATGTCAGGATGAAACCTGTTGCAGTAGCAGTAGATGCTTTGAGTTATTGCAAACAAAAAACCTCAGTAACTTTTTTGTGTACGAGTGGTCAGTAGTTTGCCCATTCACCCCCTGTTTCCGTGTCTGTCGATTGACCGTTTTCAGGCGCCACACCTGAAATAGAGTTTCAAGGCAGAATACCACAGCGCGTGGTTTGGCGAACGTGGCTCGTTACGCCCGCCGCACATGCTCGTACTCGCACTTGTTCACGTAACTGCGCTAATGTGGCACTGGCAAAGTGAACACTTGCCTGATCCGCATTTGCTCACGTAGTTTCGCTGAAGTCCTGTCTATCACAGTTTGCCTATTTGCGATGGAGGCGATAGATGTGAGAAATGACAACGCAGTGCAAGAAAAAGAAAAACTTGGAATAGTTCATATTTAAAGAGATCAGATCTTTACATTTGATCCGCGTGTAATCGGGATGTTTTACGTCATATAAAGCTGCGTACAGCTTCTATTAACTCTTCTTCCATATCGATAAACATGTAAAATTTTCAAAGAGTTTTGCGGCTCAATAAAAGTAAACATTCCACTGGTCTTCACTGCCACTCGAAAACTGTGGCTCGACCGCATCGGTTGACCTGCGCGTATACGCTCATGTAACTTCCTGTTCCAACACGTGAGAGCAAATGCGGTGTTATTACAATTACCATAGGTTTGAAGCTGCAACACTCGCACGAGGCTCGTGCCGACCAATGTGAGTGCAACCATGTGCGGCGCGCCTCACTCGCCGAACCACGCGCCCTGGTGCGGGCATGCTCGTCATTTTTGGCGCGGCTTGTCGGTGAATTTGGAGCAAGTCATAGAAATGCGACCCTGTGCGCGCTTTTTTTCAAATCATCCAGATGGTTCTTGACATAGATCTTCTAACATAATATTTGAAGCATTATACCTGAAAATAATGAAATAACTGTAAGTTATCGATACAAATTGATTTTAGAGTGACCAAAATTCATATATTTAGAAAATTAATATGCCTGTGGAGGCATCTAAAGGTCTGTTCCAACCGCAGTCAGAAACTGTAAGAAACGATCAGAGAATAGTCGACCATCGCAATCAGTGATAGGAATTACGCGAACGTAAACTCGTTGTTTGCCGTGACCAGTTATTCTCTGATCGTTTCTTACAGTTTCTGACTGCGGTTGGAACAGACCTTATATATTCACTTTACTCACGGCTACTTTCCATTATCTTCTTTTTTGTGGATTTCGCTTAATGTTTATAGAACTGTTTGAAATAATGTACGCAATAGCTGCAACTATTCTTCGTCGAATATTATTTATACTTTTTTTAAATGAAAGGACAACTGAACACAGTGAAGTATGCCACACCACTAATAAAATTAAATAACTAATAAAAACAAGATATTCCAAGCCGGAACGAGCCTACATTGCGAACTTACACATATCGTGGGATCGTATCAACTTGCCAATCCTCGATCAACAAGCCGATCCCGGAAAAATTGTGTATAAATGATTAAAACCTACCCCAGTGTTATTTTAATATAATCGGGGGAGGGACACTCATCGATCGTGGTTATGACATAATTTTATTGGAATTTAACTTAAAAACAACCAGATGCTCTTAAACTTTAAGTAACCATCCAAATCGACAAGTTACACACGTGAATCAAAGATTTGGGCGTCTTGTCAAAGTTAGTTACGAAATATTAGCTTTATGCTTATAATTTCGACATAATAAAATGTTTTACTACAAATTAGTTACTTAGGTATTATTGGAAAAATTCTTGTTGAGGCATCAGATCATCTCAAAATTATGAAAAGTAGTGTATTATACCTAATAATCGTTAGTGGAATATGAGTTATCTGAAACACGTATTATTGTAATGTAATTAGAGGGATTTGGTGATATGTAATCCTAATCAGTTATACCTACCTAATATTCCTCTGACATGACGTATCTCATAATAGGGGATCTGGATTATTAACTACCAGATCGAGTAAGTGTCAATTAAATAGAAACTGAAGATGCAAGCATTTGTAACATACATTAAAAATTACTTTTATTTAAATTTGTCTTATTCCTTTCAACCGTTTATGTAATATTTTTATTTGGGTTGTCATTAAAATTACTGAAAATTCCAAAAAAGTCTATTATAAGGAGTTGATTGTTTGAATCCTCATTTCGTGAAATCTTTTCATAATTACTGAATAAAACAAGTAATTAACCAATTCTACACATGAAATATGACTAATTCCAACATCAATCACGTCAAATCGGCCAATAGTTGGAACCGACCCCTTTAGATTTGGACGAATTTTGGTCACTATTTTTCCTGTTTCTTAAACTTTTGTTTCAAATATCCTGAATTCTATTTAAAATGAAAAATTACTTGGTGCTAGCTTCAATGAGGATACCTATACTTGGGGCTATGAAAAAGTTGTTGTACAATGTTTTTAAAATGACAATAAATTGTTTACTAAGAATTCTTCAAATGGAAAAACCTCGCTATCCCAGACTTTGTTTTGATCAACAGCTACGTATTATGAATTCCGCTACCACAAAGTATAATTGGGCATCCCAAATCAAACAATTTTTTGTTGACGTTGAATCACTGTATGGAATCAATCAACTTATGGTCATCTAACAGCACAAAAAAACTACTGTTTTCCAAATATTATACCTTCCTGCACCAATGCGATATTGCTACATCGTCAGCGTACCCTTTCATGGCTCTATAATAATATAATGCTTTCACCACAACACGTGAACCAAGCAATTATTTACTGTGGAAGTCTCCAATTCAGATCACTCGTACTTTGGCTCAACTCCGTACGGTGTTAATCAATTTAAAATGAAGTTCACATTGAACGGCATAACTTATAGTACATATACTACTTCAACATGTACTGTTTGTAACCTGGACGAGAAAGAAACTATTTTTCATATTTTGTTTGAGTGTCCGATATATACAGTTATGGAACAAAACATATCCTGTCTGCAAAATTTGGAAACATTAGTAAATGCTCTACAAAATATAAACCTATTTGAGGGACAAACTATATGCTGCTACCTTTGGAATATTCTCAAATTGAGGTCATTTATACTCGATGAATAATGTATTTATTTTATTTTGTTTTTATTTTTAATTACAAACTGTCTTGTAAACTTAAAAAAAAATTTTTTTGTATATTATCACACACTAACCTTGCTGTAAACATTGTTTTCTAGAAGCAATAAAGTTATTATTATTATTATTATTATTATTGGGGTTATGAAAAAAATTTCCGAAATTTTTTTTCAACCTCGAGTTTGTGAAGTTTCGAATTTTTATAATTTTTCGAAATTGACGATTGACAATAAATTTTTTTCTTCGTTTTTTTTTTGTATACAACCTTGTACTAATCGTAAGAAATCCTGAAACTTTTGGAACTGTGTTTTTTGTTTCATAAAAGTATGAATTTTATAAAATGAAATTCTCAAAAATTTATTTTTATTTTGATTGAGTTTAGAGATCGTGTAATGGTTTACATAAAAACATTTTTTAGGTGAAAATGAAGGAGCAGCAACTGCACAAAAAGGATTAAAATAACGACTTTCATAACAGAATGTAAATTAAATTTGAATAAATGAATAAACAAATGTCAACAATAATAATAAATGAAATGTTAACCGTTCAAAATTTTAAAATTACACGATCACTTCAACCTAATTAGGTTAATTTTTTCATTTAAAATTTCATTTAAAAAAAAAACAAAACAGTTCCAGAAATTTCAGGATCTCTTACGATTAGTACAAGGTAGTATACGAAAGAATATGACCCAAAATTTTATTGTCGATCGACAATTTTGAAAAATTTTTAAAATTCAAAATTTTATGAACTAGAGATTTAAAAAAAATTTCATAGCCCCAAGTATCCCCCTAGAAACTGACGCAAGGTCAAGGTATTCAAAACAAAATTTCAAAAAACAGGAAAAGTAGTGAAATTTGACTTTGGAAAAAACATTTTTCCCTTTTGCAGAACTATGTTATAAAATAAATTTGTTATAAAATTCCTGTAACCAGAGAATGCGGGTTTAAATAAAAATCTGATGATTTTAATAAACTGCACATATATTTTATAACAGTTCAAGTATTGGTTGGAATGGAAACCTCGAAGGCTTAGCATGATGACTTCATAGAAAGCAGCTAAAAGTTGCTGCTTGATGAAGATAAATTGAATATAAATACAATTAAGTATGAAGGAAGAATAACACATTTGTAAAGTTTCCAGCAATATAGTGATACACAATTTAACGAGATTGAAACAAAATCTATAATGGCAGCATTATAGAATTTACAAATAATATGGAAAGACGATTTTTACAGTAGCAAATTTTCCTAAACAAAGTAACGCCGTGTTGTTCGTGTTGAGCCGGCTAGCGTTTTCGGCAAAATTATCCTTAATGAGCAACGGTTGAAAATGTAGTAAATAATTATGTTACCTGGCTTTGGCACCATTTATACCACTAATTACAATAAACAAAAGCAAATCCAGGAGATCTGAATTGGAAACAGGAATTATAGCGTTTTATGCACAACAACGGACCACATGTTCTCGGTTCGATAGCTCAAGGGACAGAGTGAGTTCGTAGAGTACCCAAGGCGAGGGGTTACATGTGGCTTTTCGGGGTTTTCCGGGTAAGCGGCGATTAGCGAAATTTTGAAAAGATTTAAACCTTATCGCGCAACTAAACAGCTTGGACATACAGGGGAGTATTGAGAGAAAATTGAAATAAGAGAGAACGGTGTCACATACTTTATTTCTCAAAATCCTGGTTTGGTTTCTATAGGTGGACTTTACAGAACCGTGTACTGCGCGTGCCTCATAGTTAGATTACCAAATTTTCTTATCGGGTACTTTTTTTCCAAGATCTTGGTTTTGTTACGGTCCGTGGTGTTTTCAGAACCATGCACGGCGACAATACTGTCTTTTGTGCTTCATCAGATGATATATTACCCCTTTAAGTCTATAATTTGTGAGATGGTAAGACTATTCTCACCTTAATCATGCACAAACGCACTCTGACTCGTTCCCCAGCCACACATAGCACAGAATGTGTTCCCCTGATTCATCTTCTTCTAGATAAAGACACCAGTCGGTATTTTTGACCAGTTTCATGGTAGTTTAGTCTGCAGTATCCAGAAAAGATTCCAGTGATGAACCGGTTCACCCCTTATTATTTAAAATTGAAGGTGCTGTGCAGTACATCTCATCAGACAGTTGTTTGTCTCAGATATAGAAAGAACCCCAGTTATAGCTCTTAGCCTTTGAACTGGCAATTACCTCTTTCTTGCCAGTTCACTATTTCGGTGTGATCTGAAATCCATATTAAGACAACCTCACTTATTAGACCCAGTATGTTTACAGGCACATAATAGGCTTCATTATTTCGAATGGATGTCGTTTTCACCATCGAGTTGTAGAATAAGTCTATTTCCTAAGACCCCAGCTGGATAATCGACGCTATAGTGAACATAGAACAGTAGTATGACAACAGTAGAATGACGATGCTGCTCTTGCCTGGCTCATGAAGTTTTCCAGACTTTTTTTTATCAATATTTAACTGTGTTGACATTCCTATTATGGCGTGAAATTACACCTGAAAGTGGCTTGTGGCTTTTCTCTTATTTTCAGAGCCCGTACACTCCTATCTATTATTTTTTGAAGTCATCTGCTTCAAGTCCAAGTTTGGTTATGGTCTTGTGCTTTAATTCCTATTTTGTGCTGAATCCTAGACATCTGAAGATCTGTTACACACTATAAGAGCCGGTTGTTCAAGATTAAGGAGTAAATATGGTACAATTGGTGCGAACCTATGCATTAATGACAGCCAGTCATGCCGGAAATTCTGGTTTCTTTTTGTTCAACTGATATACAAAGCAGCCAGTAGGTTCAGATGTCAAAACGTACTATAATAATACAATGATGTTATCAAGCCAAACGTCAAAAGTCTTTTAGGTTGAAACTACTGAATTTCTGAGATTACCTCACACAACCAGCTCCTTATGCCATGATATAAAACCAAATTTAACATTGCAAATAATGACAGTTGTACGAAATCATATACCTGTTTAATTTGCCAATGGCTAGACTAATATTTTACTAAAGAGTTCGTAAAATTACAACTTTTATTTCTACCCTCACTTGAGAGAATTAAACAAACCAAAATTCTAGTAGACCTCAGTTCGTTTTATTTAAACTGAATTAAGAGATTCATTATTAAACTCCTGGTAATTAAAAGTACGTTGGAAATTGGTATTTATAACAGGTTTTTTTATCGTCTACAACGCTCGGTTATAATTTGCGAACATAAAGATATAATTTCATTTTTAAAATAATTATTTGCATAATATAATTACCCTCTGTGCTTTGGTGAAGTTGGTTCACTGAAAAAAAAATTGTTAAAAAATTCCTCTTTGCCAGTACGCCATCCTTTGACCCTTTGCAGTCTATTCTCATCGTCTTTTTCTTATTTTTAGTCCAAGTCATGACTTTCCTGTTTCCCTCAGGCTGAAAGATAAATTTCCGAGTCCAGAGATAAAAAAATGTCGGTAAATAATTGCAAGGTGAATATAACATTACCTCACGATCTACTGGGTCTTCTCAAACGAATCGTGTCATGGATTTACCTAACCTGTTCGGGATTTATGTTATAGCATATAAACACTGATTAATGGAAGGTCTATAAAATAATATCCCGTGCGAATAACAGTCACGGATATTTTTTATTAAAATTTGTTCAACAATTGAAGTGGATAACATTTCTGAATTTTCTTTGTAAATACATAAAAGAAAAAAACTGTATTCACTTGGAATTAGAGTTTATCCAGAGAATAACAAAACCAACCAAAAAAAATCAATAATGAAAAATGCCAAATTTGGTGAAATAAAATCATACAAAGTCCCTCAATTATGCTATTTACATCGGCAGTTTGTTAAAATTAATACCGTGTAGGTCCACCTCAGGCTCACCGTAATGCTGTTACTTTATTTGGGAGACTTTTTACTAAATGATTGATTAACTACTGTGGAATGCTGTCCAGATGACTTGCAACGTGTTACCTAATTGGTGTAATGTTTGTGGAGGCTCATTTATTCATTCATTCATACGTTTGGGTTGAGCTCATCAGCCCAAGCACTTGAACTGAATCCTTGTACCATTACCCATGTTATCTACCTATTTCCATTCCAGAAGCTTCGTGACTTCCATAAATATAGGCCACCAATTTATCTGGAGGGATCTTCACACGACTTAGTGTGAATGACAAAGAAAAGAACATTCATCTGCTGTTCTTCAAAATATGTCGTCGGGTGAACACCATTTTGTCGCTAATTTACCGACGCAACGTGACGTGCGGCTGCTACAGAGCTCGAGACAAAATAGCCGAATACGAGTGAACGTTCTCTTTGTGTGCAGACGGTTCATTTTTCGTTCATTCTGACTGGGAGTGAATGATACCGAATGCTAAAATCCAACATCGTTGGATCGGTTCATTAATGAATTCATTCAGCGCTCTTGTTGAAAGATGCTCAATGAAAGACAAAAATGAACGAAAAGTGAACCGTCTGATATCACCTTAAGTAGGTGTTTCATCGTAGAGTTCACCTTTTCTGCACATAGGCTCACTAACTTTGCCCATCCTGTGCAAATGCTTCCTTAGGGTACAGTGTCCAGTCACCAGGTAGGTAACTGTCTTCAAATTTCTCTTACCTAGTTTCAGCAGCCTGAACGAGAGTTCCTTCTTATACAGTAGACTCTTAATATCGAGGTGTTCTTGTGTCAGCCTCCATTTGAGTTGGTGTTCTTTAACTAGCCAGTCCTCTTATGTAATCCTTTGTGATTCCGCAAAACGGTTCCGGACCTGTGAAGGCTCCTTTAGAGCCTTCTTTAGCTTCTGCCTTTTCATTCTTCTGCCTTTTCATTCCCTGCAATCCCCTCATGTGCCCGGCACCCGTCTCTGCTTGAAACACAGTTGTGTATTGGCCAAGGCTAAGAGACAGTTTCTTTGTAGGTCCACTTATATCAGCCCCAGTGCCGTGGTTTGCTTTGGATCCATCGGTGAACCAGATGATTTCTCCAGAATTACCTGGATGCATCACCTGTTCCCTAGATGGGATGATTGTTCAAGTCTATTAAATTGCCTGGACATTTCAGCCCGAACATGTTCGATGCAATTCATATCCTGGTGAGCAGGCTGGCCACTCCATCCTAGTAAACCCATGATGTTCTACCCGGTCGTTCACAAGTCTTGCTTGGTGAGAACGAGCACTATCTTCAATAAAAACAAATCTTGCGCCTATGACGCCAGCTAATGATACGACTATAGGCTCAATAACCATGTCGGGAGATCTTACTTAAGTCACTGTTTACTGAATCAAGGCCAGCAGCTCAGTGCGGCCATCATATCACACACTTACTGATCCTACAACGAAAAGGAGTAATTTGCACCATTAAATTTCCACTATACAGCTGTTCACTTTCTCTCCAAAGCAAACGAAATAGTGATTCGTCGGAGAAAAGTCATTGTCTCCAATTTTCAAGATTCCAATTGCTGTGCTCTATAGCCCACCGATATCTCTGCATGTAGGGCGTCTTCTTGTCCTTAAATTAGGAATATGCAGCCTTCTTCTGATAGTCTGACCAGAAAAAATAACTACTCCAGTAGCTTGTCTGAAGAAGCTGTTGATTTTTGAAGCTGTGAATAATGGGTTTCTCCTAGCTGCTAGGAGTATTAAACGGTCTTGAACTAGTGTTGTGGCTTCCTTCTACTAGTGTATACTCTGCATTTCCACTTGCAACATATCGATTCCATGCTTTACTGACGACGCTTTGACACACATTTTAACGCATAGCTGGGATACACCTTCAAGTATCCAACTCACTAATTGCTCCAGTTGTACAACATGTAATCGTCGTAGAGGCATAACTCTAACGTAATAAAAATACAGTAAAAACAACAATTAGAAAGATAAAAGCAAAGAAATAGAAAAGAAATTATAAGAATAATTGACACATCTAATATGTGATCGCTTTGACAACGTTTTAGAATGAAAAAGCTATAATTATCCACTTCAATTGTTCAATTTCACACTCATCAACGAATTATTACAATTTATTTATGGTATTTTATAAATTATCATCCTTTAACCATATGTAGATTTAAATGTGCCTAAATATTCAATCACAGCGTTGTTAGAAAATTGATTATACATGTTCAATTAAACGGATTAATGAATATTGCAGATGTAACAACATCAACTGTGACGTTAATTGACCTGAAACTAGAAATGTTGCTTGTAAACTAATAGTAACTGACAAACGTGCTTCCTATTATGAACAATTATCCATTTTTGGAACTAATAGAAGATACTAGTTTAGTAAAAAACATTCAAGGGGTCGAAATTTGTGCGAAAGATGCTTGGAAAGTATGTTTTCATATACCTAACCCACACAATATAATTCTGGAGGCGTTACTTTTATAAAAAAAAAAAAATACGTCAAAAATCATGTGAAGAGGGACGTCATTTGGCTCATATGTAGACTTTAACGCTTTCCCCCCCATGACTGTCTCTTCCATTTTTTTTAATGAGTGTCTACTGAGCCAGAATAGGAGGAAAACATTTAGGATCCTGGTTAGGATCCTTACAAGGCGTAGACTGATCAAACAAATTAATAACATAGGATTGGCATGCACAACCATATGCAGGTTATGCCAAGAAGATGAGGAAACCTCAGTACACATACTGCTCTACTGCGAAGGCTAGACTAGGATAAGGTTTTCAATGATAGGAAAAAAACACACAACGCTCCTAGTATTTGGAGGACCTGAGATTTGTCATTCGAAATCTAGTAATAAGACAAGAAACAGAATAACAGGAGGGCACACACAATAGATCTGCAAAGGTCGTAGGCTCCTAGAATAACATGATCCCCATATTTATCTGATCTTGTTTTAGGTATAATGTTTTGATTTAATCAACCTTTTGTGCAGTAACTTTTTATCTGCCTTTTTGCAAATTAAAAACAAATCACTAACAAAACAAAAACGGTATATTTTCTTCTATAGCGGAAAATTATTTCATTCATCCATATTTTATTTTTTTTTACTACTCTTGCTTTTTTCATACTAACTCTAGTTCACCCATCAGAGAGTGAAGTGAAGGTATTAAAAGGTGCGTTCTCAACTGGTTAATGAATCCATTTTTTTCCTGGCTTTTCTTTGTAGTTCAATATTTCTGGTTTCTTTATATAATGGAGAGCTCGAAATAGGTATTTATCAATTATTGTTCGACAAGCTATTATTTTTAAAGAACAGTTTCATCTCTTCGAATTCGAAAATAACCTTCCACAGGATTGTACTCGGTGTACATGATTCACATATTTGCAATGTTTTCTAAATGTTTTTCATTCCATCGTTTAATATTATCTTTCTATGATTTTGTCAGCTTATGAATGAAAAATGTTAATTTGAGCCTAATACTTGCAAATCTTCAGAAAATAAGTAACAGCAAAGGACAGCAATTTTTTTTTATTTCAAAACATTTATTTACCCCGCATCAACTTTTATGAGTTATTAGCGGGGGAGACAATATAGTCCAAGAGCCAGAGCCAAAAAAACTGTTTCAATTTCTTAAGGATGGTTTTTTGTTCAATCGTTATAGCCAATGGGTACACAAACATGCTCCGGTCAGTCAAGCGTGCCGTAGAACAGGTGCGATATCAAAGGTGTATCATTTGCCAGGGAAACAAAATGAATTTCTTAAAGCTGAAAATTGTTATACATCTTCTCTAATGTATATAAATAAAAGTTATGTTGGTCAGTCAGTCATATATTAGAACAGAGCTGGTCAGTCAGTCGGGATAGATGTATGATAAATAAACTAAGTGCAATTCGCTTCTTAAACTTCAAATTTTGTCTGCGGGTTCAGAATTATGTATTGAACATAAAAAAATTTGTCAGTCATGTGTTCAGTAGAACAACGTCCGTCAGTCAGGTGAAAAAGGCAAAGTAATACCGCGCGCGCCGTTTGAGTTTCATACTGCGTATTGCGCTATTTCTACGTTTTCTAGTATTTCAACAATAAGAAAACGTCATTTGATGTTTTAATTTGTGGTTCTATGAATAATTACCATTTGTATTGCATTGCATAATATGAAATGTAATTTCGCAAATACGTGCTTAGCATTAATTATTGAATGTATAAAAAAAAGTGAATTTCTTACGTTGAAAATAAAATGTATTATTTTTACGCTGGAAATAAAATGTATGCCGTGATGTGAGCAAGATCAGCGAAGGCATTTTGGAAGTCCAAGCTCTGTCTGTGTTATTGCAGTGGTTTTTTTGCCCCTTCTATAAAAAGCAGGATTGAAATCGTACCCAGTGAAGGCATGCAATCCTGGAAGTGCATTACACAGATGTTGACCTATCTCTTCCGCTAATTTCGAAACATTTATCATCCTGTGATGGTTTCCAGTCCCAACTTCTATCCAAATCTTCCACGAACTGAGTAAATTTCCCATGTTTCCCAACATTATAACGAGGATGTCCGTGTCTGAACATCTTATGAGAATGTTCGAGTCAGTTACAATGTTGCAAACATGGAAAATTATTTTTGTATCTTCCTCTTCGTGTGCTTCGCAGCTGAAATCTTCTACGACAGATTTAACGATTTTGCTATCAATAACTTCATATTGATGATATTTCCGATGGCGAGAGTGAAAGTCAAGACAATATATTATATACATTGGAGAAGTTGTATAACAATTTTCAGCTTTAAGAAATTCATTTTGTTCCCCCGGCAAATGATACACCTTTGATATCGCATCCTGAGCCTCCTGCTCTACGGCACACTTGTGTACCCATCGGCTATAACAATTGAACAAAAAACCAGCCTTAAGAAATTGAAACAGTTTTTTTGGATCTGGCTCTCCGGCTAATACAATTTTACGGTTACAGTTACAATTTTATAGTGATAGTTACCATTTTACAATAACAGAATATAAGAATAAGAGCTATTAATAAGTATAAAAGTTTTTCTGAATTTTTTATTCAAGTTTAATGTCTTTTAGATATCCAAGGACTTCATTTTCATTCGATGAAAGTATACTTTTTAGGTTGAATCTTAGTTTGTTGGTTTTTCTTGCTGTGTCATACATTGGACATTCATGTAGGATGTATTTCACTGTGTGACAATTTTGACAGGTAGGTGCGGGTTCTTTTTTCATGAGGTGTTCGTGTGTTAAGTGTGTGTGTGCTCGATACGCAGTCTATTCAGTATAACTTGGTCTCTTCTTTTGTAGGAGGTAGGGAGGACTGTTGTAATTTGTGATTTGATTTCTTTTAATTTGTTATCTGTTTTATGCCAAATAGACTGCCATTGTTGATCTATCAACGTTTTGATTGGGGATTTGTGATCTATATGTGGATATTTATATTTTTATAGCATAGGTGCATTGATAATTGGAAATTGACAAGCTAGGCGGTCGACAGCAAATTTTTTTGGTAATTCCAATCTATTTAGAACAATAAGCAATTTACCCAAATTACTAGTAATGTATTTTAAACTAAACCTGTACTCATTAGAAGTTTTTTATAGTCTAATATAAACACAACACTATTGTGTAACTCCGCACTTTTGTTCAACTTTCCACTAACACCAAACTAACATTCTCCTGGGGCTCCTTTCTCTCCTCAAAACAGTCTGGCGTTGTCAAGTATGGTCTCAACATTCACGGGGTTCTAGAGTTGACAAACTCTGTATTCGTCTAACTAACAGTACCTCCAATTCCATATGAAGTTCACTATTCTGGCAATACCGATGCATTCCTTAGTGCTTTGTTTAGAACATATTGTGAACATATACAAAGCATTTCAATGGAAACTATGGACCTTAACGGATGAACGAATAAACTAGTAGAAAAATGTAATCGAGATTTGATTGCTTTCGAAAGTACAAACGAATACGTAGAGATTGGGTTGATTCAAACTTGAATGTTTTTACAGGTCGCCGGAGTTAATTAGACCTTGTTGGACTTTGCTAGACCATGAATAGAACACTGTGGGTTTGAATTATTTATTTCCGGTGTAGTGAAGACATTGCACTGTTTTAAAATGAAGGTACATATTTACATTGGCTTCGTTGAAATAGGTGAAGTTCTTTGTTTGAATGGGATAATTAGGTCGTAAGTGATGAGTAGCGTGAAATTGATAATACGAAAACCACTATTCAGGAATATCACAGCATAAGTTGATCAGAATCAATTAAAAACTCTGAATGACGAAACGACCTGAGTAAATTGATTTTCTGAAGAAATTTAAATAATTTTTTTATATTTATGTATCTATCATGAAATTCTTTTTCCGTTCGTTTTTCAGTAAATAAAGGTAATTTTCAAACGATCTGAATGAATGGAGATGAATTTACATAGGTTTAAATAATTTGATTTTTCCGTAAAAAAAATCGGTTCCTGCCTTATCTCAAAGTGGTTTTGTAAACAAGCTATCCTCGAGTAGCATTTAAATATTTTTGGCTTCCAATTTGCGATCTGTTTTTGTCAATGTATTCAACTTTTTAACATAATATCTAAAAAAAGAATCAATAGCTCCGAATATAGAATATATTCTTAGACTTTGAGCTAAAATTTAGAGTCAACAGCCATGGGAATCCTTTTAGACCTATCTCGTCTCCATATCTTTCTGGAAATAGGGACTAGATGGACAACAGCAGGCTGCTGATAAACACTGGAAGTCGCAAAACTACGACTTGTCTTATATCGTCTTAGTTACGATTACTGATTTCTACGAAAAAAAGACAGTATGAAAGAGCAGAAATTTTTTACTAGCAGATATTGAAGATATTTCATTAACACTACTAGTCTCTGGTGTATAACTGAGACATAAATATCAATTATTTTTTCTCTTATTTTTTGGGAATCAAACCACAATAATGTTTTTTTATTTTTTATTTCGACGTTTCGGTAGCGTTCCAGCTACCGTTGTCAAGATTAACTAGTAATAAAAAATGTTTGGTCCCTATCTAACACAACGAAAAAATATGGCAACTAGACAATCAATAATATTTTGAAGTTTAAGACTACAAAACTTTGTTGTCAAATTTTATTAAGGTCCATTCATAGTACCTACATCACATCTCTGGTAAAATGTAAAATAGAATATTTTATTTTATGACCTTCTAACGATATGATAGCCTACTAGAAATGGAATCCAGTGAAGTGTACGTTCCAGGAACGGTTTTTATTGGGATAGCGCTTTTTTTTGATTTTGTGCATTGAAGTGTGTATCGATTAACAACTATTCCAATGATAAATCATATGAAAACCTGGATAAAAACTTATGATGCTATCCTGATAACGCAGGTTATTGATTATTGGAAATTTCTCTTTCTAACATTGGTAACCAAATTTGACTACATTCGGCTGAAATATTAGCTACACATTTATCCATGTAATTACATGACTACGTTAATAATTCCTATCACACGTGTTACGTACAAAATTTTATCTCATCCCAGGAAGCCAGAAGACTTAAGACTTAAGAAGAAGAAAGACATAAGACCTTCTCTGCAATAATTGAAATAAGTTCATGAACAACTGAGTGAGCATCTAAATACAAATAATTTATGGCCTGACAGTTAGTTTCTAGCAACTGGAAATAATAAAGTAACTAGGAAAAAATTGTAATTAGTGTATTTGTTGATTTAATATGAGCCTTTGTAACTGTGGATAAAGATAAATTAGAAGTAAAGTGCGAAAAATACAGTATATAGGGGGATATTAGACATTCTAAATGTATGGTTGATGGAAAATAAATCGAGTTCAAGAACAAAAGATAAATGTATGATACTAGGTAGTAAGCAAAATTGTTCTAACTTCGTGCAATTGCAATGGGTCATTGAAGTTAATGATAGTATAGTCGAATACGTCGATGAAATGAAATATTTAGGATTTATATTAGATCCCCGCACAGTTTTCATAAACATTTGATTTTTTGTATGTATATATCCATTTTTAAAAAGCTTTTGTCTCTCTGGGCCAATATACAATCGACGTTCAAAGATCCGGGTCCTGTTCTGATTTGCAGTGGCATTATTCTTGCGTTTTTAGCACTGCCAGTCAATATAAAAATCATGATAATGATGAACAGATCAAACATTGCTCCAAATAGTTCTCTTAAATGCATTAGTGTTCCAGTTTGTTTTGCTATTGTACTCTTCCATTCTTTTTCCTCCATAATAAAGGCACATACCTACCTTCTGTCGAAGATTGAAGTTTTTGTATTGTTTTTGTCAGATAAATTAAATTGTTCCAAAAAAACTGTTGAAACAAAATCCTCCACAGATATTTCACTTCCCTTTTTTGTCGAGAGCAATGACACCGAGTGCTAGATAAGGTCCTGAATCCTTTCTTTTCCAGGTTTGTAGAATCGACAAGAAAAATTAAATGTTCCGTAGATGATGATTAATACGGTGATAACATCGTTATTGTAGTTAATAAATGGCTTCCTATTTCAGTTTCACAAAACGAAAAACGGCACACGATGAGGAACAAAAAATATATACAGCTGAAATAAATGTTCAAGCGTGTTGATATTTTTATCCCGCTTTGATGAAGCGTTGCGAGCTAATTATAACTATTGATTGTTAAAAAGCTTTCGTAATTATTAATTGGTTGTCATTGAAGGATTTAATGAATTGTTTTAATTAACGTTGTGTAGACAACCGAATAGTATCTTCATCTTTATTGAGATTGTGATGTCGTTGAGTAACGGAATCAAAGACGTATCAATGCAATTTAATCTTAGCTCATTATAATTATTATTGAATGATTTGATGATGAACAAGTTGATAATACTGTAATGTCTTCTGGTCATAAGTATTTATTATTCGAGATACCCCCTCATTTTTGGGATGAAAGACTTAATATTAAGGGTTGTAAAGTTTGCTACAAGTGATAATAGATAACAACATAACGTATTCGTTAAATATCATTGTTACCAGTAATTTTAAATGGAACCATATGGCAAGCGACACCTCTTTGCAAGGAAGTCGAAAAAATTTGTTCAATGATACTAATTTTGTTTGTGTTTATACATCACAGATGTATAATTTGACATGCCTTGATTACTCATTGGCCCGACACCAGGGGGTCTATTCACTAACTTGTGTGAGTGGTCGTATAGCAACGATTATACACCCTACAGGATTGCTTATTTCCATTTAACTCTGTGCTCGCAAGTCGGACGAATACGTCATCACTGGACCTAACCTTTTTAATTTTATCGTTAATCGTGTGCTTACAAAGTGTGTTTTGACGTTATTTTATCCGTTTTTCCAATTTTGAAGGTGTTGTTTAAATAAAGGTGGTAAGTAAACTTCTTTAATAATTGTCAATCAAGAAAGTCTAAAAATTCGAAGCACGTTATTTCAGTGTAAATACAAAATTTTTGGATTCATGGAAGCAAAACTAAAAATTAATTGAAAACTAAAACTTAGAACAGTGAACCATGTAAAATGTAACGTAAATGATCATGCAAAAAAATAAGAAATTAAGATATAAGCTAAAACTAAAAAGGTTGCCTTAGTTTCTCAGTTTCTGGCATAAACATCTACATTACATTACATGGTTTTGTATGTTCTTAGTTCTGTTATAAATTAATCTAAGTTTTAATTTTTGCTTGTATGAATCCTTCTTTGTAAACT
>CAJUYH010002742.1:0-37669 GCA_910591685.1 Galerucella tenella
AATTGTCAATTTACTTGCAATTTACACATTTTTACAAATATATTGTGGAGTCATTTAGAAACAGTTAGTTTCATTTAAAAACATATATAACTACTTACATCAAAATGATCTCCGTAGCAACAGTAACCATATAGCTGTAGTCTGTATATTATTATGTTCTAACAGCCTCAAACCATAATTTTCGCTTAACTTCCACTGCAGGCAGAGTTACAAACTTTCTACAATGCGTTGTATCTGTTGTGTTCATGCAGTATGATACATAATATAATATTGACATTATTCTTACTCGAAAAATTGCGTAAAAAACTAACTCAGCTCAACCGAAATAAATTAACAAAATGCTTGTATTTTCTCATGATATTGAAACGTTAAACTCGTATGAACTTTAAACAAAAGCACACAAAACAGTCATATATATATTATAAATTCTGACAGTTCTTCAAACTCCAATTTTGAATGACATTTTTGTGACTGTCCATTAGTTCATTGAACATATAGTCTCTAAAGTCTATAGTTTCTTATTTCCAGTTTCCAACTTAAATATTTAAAGTTTGGTAAAGTACTAAAAACTCGAAATCGGTTTAACATCCCATTAAGTTTGATGTAATACCCTTTTTTCGTTGATCTAACTGAATGATTACACATTTTTTTGTGAGTGTGTGTATTCGTTAATTGATGATGTTCGCTATATGCACAAAAACCATTAAACGGCTTAGTTACCGAGATGCAAGGTGTTGGAAGTTTAGAATTGGATTTAAAAAATGTTCAAAGAAAAAGAATTGCATCATACAAACCTATTGGTCCCAAACCATCCTGGGGTCAAAAATAGGTCGATTGAAGCTCATTCAACCCATGTACCGAGTATCTGATTAAGAGGGCTAACCCATGTATCTCGAAAACTATTCATCGTAGAGCTTGGGGAACGAGGTCTGTATCACAAATTCGTATACGAGAAAATGCTGGAGATCATCATAGTTCACTTCAACGCGAGAGGGCGTAGTTTTCAGCTTATTTTGAAAATTTCAAATGCGTTGCTATGTTTTCGTCTAAGGACATTTAATCGTTCACTGTACTTATATTTCCACTATAATGGATCTTATCAGGAGAAACTTAATTTTGACAAAATATACCAATAATTATGAGGGTGACATTTCAACAATAACAGCCAGCTTCAGTGCTTTCTGGTAATTAGTTCACAAAATGACACAAAAACATTACATTACTACAAAATTTAAATATTCGTAATAATTATATAATTCAATTCAAGTTCGCACCTGTACTTTTTCCTCTATCTTGTGAAATAACTAGCAGGTGAGTGGAAAGTCTAACGCAATAAAACTATTCCAACTTTTTTTCCTGTTCTTTGGATTTTTACAAACTGGTATCATTTGGGAGGGAATTCAATGACCAATGAAATATCCTATTATTATCGTTTCATTCCAGTGGTTTCAACGGACGCTAAATGGCGTTGTTTCCAGCTTTTTTGGAATTATCAAATGCGTTGCTATGTTCGATCGTCTAAGGACATTTGATCGCTGACAGCACTTTTATTTCTCGAGTAATATCAAATTCATAAAGAACAGAATTTGGACAAACTTTACCAATAATCGTGGAAGTGACATTTTAACAATAGCAGCACCGTTTCACTGCTTTGTTTTTAGACTTGAAAGTTTTATTCTTTACTGAAAAACTAGCAGTAAATTCCCTGAAGCAGGTGAATACTCAATAAACTGTTCTGGTACAGCTTAAATACGCCACTCATCAAGAAATATGGAATTTATGTCTGCGCCGGTTGCTTCCGCGCAATGAAGAGAGAAAAGGCCTGCCAGCATTTACCACGCCGTTTACCCGTGGCCGTGGTGTGGTGCAGGCGGGATGGAGATAAGCTTGGCGGGTAGAGGGTGAACATACCTTGCCACAGTGGTCGACGGAAAATCATCGTACCAACTCAAAATCGAGTTCAGTCTAAAGTGTTTCAGTGTGTGTCAAGATGCCCGTTTCAAAATTTGCCAGAAGGTTACTTCTCTGTGACAGTTCTCACTAAAGTATACTATCCTGGGTGCATGCGTATAACTTTTGCTTAGATGAAGAATTTCTGCGAGTTTACTAGAGGATGCGAAGGTTCCCCGAATTTTTTTTAAATATACACGTATTCGTGTAGAATCTTTCGATTTTTTGGAGTTTTTTCGTAATTCGTCCGCTGGGTCCCATATTGTTTTTCGCTTATAAACTGCCGAAATTGAATTTTCTTTAATTATACCTATTCCTTACTCTTGGTTGAAAGTATCTAACAAAACTAATTCTCTGGTGACCAGCTTCGCAAGTCGATAGACTGCCTAAGATGGTGGGTTGATCGCAGTGCAGCTTGGTGCAGCTGATTCAATCCAATCGCTTGTTACGGAAAAAAAGCTTGCGGGCTGCCTGGAGGGTCGCTTGGAGTCACCCTCGAGGTAACACGCTTGCACTACGGCCGCGGATTTTGTTTCGGGCAATGCCCAACTCACTTATCAATTTCCCCATAGCAACTTTAAAATATAGTACACATTTTAAAGTTAATTAATAATCAATAATATTGCTCGTTTCATTGAAAACTAAGTCACTATCGAATGAAACCAGTATGGAAAAGTTACTTCGCTATCTGGAAGTATGGAAATCCAATACTGGCGAATTGACATGAAAAAAAGGGCATATTTGCAGACTCGGATACGGACGCGCCTGGATATTACGTGTATGTGTCGATCCTTGGAGTATATAACTTCCTTCTCTACTTTGTTCTACGTGAAATTGTTACACATCTTAAATCTGCTTTGGTTTCAGAATAAAGAAAAAACGTTACAGTGGGTGTGTATTAGAAAAAATCGTAGTATAAAAAAACAAAAGCAGAATTGTATTCAACAAATTAGTGGTAGAATGAGTTTGTAGATGATATTTGATATTCTTTTTTGTTTCAGATCCTCCTTCCAGTAAACCAGATGGGAGAGGTTTACAATCTGGTGGCGACGTATGGGTGCTGGTTATTCAAAATTCGAAACCAATGGATTCTGGAGTATATGTTTGTGAAGTTAATAGTAGTCCCATTGTGAGAAGTTTCCATAAATTGAGCGGTATGTTCCAATATCATTATTGTTTGCTTTGCCAATCGAATAAACACAATATAAAATTGTTTCCCTTTTTCTAGAGATTATACCTTAGTGCATGGTTTATCGTTTTCGTTTCTGTATCATTCTTTTCTTATATAAATTTCCATATGCACCTTTCTCCACCTCATTCAGATCACACCTCATTGATTTTTTTGCTTTTCTGCTCCTCAGTTTTTGGTGTCGGTTTCTGTGAGGGTTCCAGAACCATGCAATGCGACAATACCGTCGATGGATCACCCCTTCAATTTGAATCCACCCACAAAAAATGTCTCTGAAGGGATGAGTCTCTTCACGTACTAGGGGCGCGCAAACGCAGTAGCAAAGATTGTATTCTCCCGATCCATTTGATTCAAGTCAGAGGTGTATCTTATCGAAGTACGCACTTGTTTTGCTGTCCAACTGATTTGAGATTGGTGTTTTTGTCTGTTTCTAGGGGATTTACAAACTGGGACCGATCTACTTTCGTGGCAAGCTAGTTCCTCGTGTCAGAGACTAGTAGCTCCTATAATCCTATTTCCCAAAGAAATGTATAGTTAGGGAGGTGAATAGGGGATTTTTCGGAAATACTCAAGCGTGGCAGTTAAGGATATAAGAGATATCTTAGACCTAATAGAACAACTTTGGAGGAAAGTATTAGCTCTATATGTAGTGACGCGCGCCTAGGATAGACAATCAGATTAGTAAAAAAATCGATAGTCCGAAATACTCGAGCGCGTCAGATTAAGATATTGGGGGTTGATCTTAGTGTTTTAAGACTGAATTCAACTAATCTGACGATAAGTCCTTGACGCCGCCGAGTTATAGGGTCGCGAGCTTGTGAAAAAAACGTTAATCCAGCATTCTCAAGCAAGATTTTATTTTTCTTATTTTGAAGAATATAATCTAGAACTTACTAAAAATACAAAATCTGTCGGTTTTCACATGACCGGAAGTGTGGAGGAGTCATTTCGTCTTCCCAAAAACGCGTTGCGACATATATGTCGCGAACGATACATTTCACAAAAAAAGTTTAAATGAAAAAAAAGTGATTTCATTTTAAACAAAAAAGGTCTCTTTACATTTTTGTCCAAAGTTGAAACTTTTGGACTTAAAGCATTATGAAAACTCCCGTTTTTTGAGTATATCTTTGAAACGGAGGGTGTTAAAAAAATTTATATGGAACAACGATGATTAAATTATGTAACTTCCATTATGTCTCAAATTTGTTTTTCTAAATCTTCTCGACAATTTTCGTGGACTCGGAAAAAGTTACGCGTATATGTATATAAAAGTATTATTAAAATGTACCGTTCCATTTATTTATATTATTCAATAGCCTGTTGATCCTCAATTTTTTTTTTGACGTACCGTAAGCAAAACGAAGTGGAGAATTGAAGCAAAAAAGAGGAATGTGCCATAAACATGTAATACAGACTGAGCGCTTCACAGAAATATGCCGTCCAGAAACAAAAAAAAATTTCGGTCAGATTGAGAGAACTCACCAACATTTTTATTAAATTAAGAAAATATGCTTCGAAGGTACCGAGATAAACCTCCCCTATGAAAATCTGACGCGCTCGAATATTTCAAAAGAACTTTTTTTGGAATTTTCAAAAATTTGTCGTAATTTATCGTCACGCCGAAATCATCAGTTTTTTTGAAGGGAGCTTCCTTGGGGCCAACTTAACACCCCTTCCGAAAATCTGACGCGCTCGAGTGAATTTTTTTTTCCAGGATTCTTGACTACTTTATATGCCTACCCCCACCAAGCAAACCGGCAGATTAGTATACCGTTGTTATCAGAGGCACCTGGGGCATACGTGGTATGAATATCTGACGCGCTTGAGAATGCCCAAGTAACTGTTTTTTCCCACATTTTTGAAAAACCGTACACGCCATACCCACCGCTAAAATGGTTTTTACCATACGCGCTTTTCTTTTCGAAATTACTTCATCTTTCGATTTTGATAGGTCTCGACGGCGCTCGAGAATGTCGCCATTGAGCGACCTCGCCTCCCTAACTATTGAGGATTTCTACAGGCTTCAACTTAGGTTAATGTCACTCTTTTATCCAATAATATTCTAGGAGCTGTGCACTAGGATTCTGACTTGCTATGCAAATCGCAAGTATTTGCATGGATGGCTCTTCTCCTACGTCACAGATTCTACTTTTTTTTCCTCTACTTTTTAATGTGTTTGCTGGTGCCCATTGAGGCGACAATATCCCGTTGGATTTTCTGTCAAAGCTTTAAGTGAAGTTTTACTTTGAGCTGTGTATTAATCAGATCTCAACAAGTTGTAGTCACCCAGCAGAATCTTTGATTGTCCAAGCTCTACTAGATCTTTTCAATGGAGACTGGTGCTTTGTTAATTTAAACTGGGACTGATATCCTTCCCTGTCGTTAGTACTGTATTAAGTTACTTAGGACTTCAGTGGAATACGGAATAAATATGAAAATGACCCTATTGGTTGCACTCAGTTGGCTCAGGAATTGTTTGGATTAAATCAGTTGGAGGTTACTTGTAGAATAGAGTCCAAAATTTTTAAATGTACATATAGGATGTTCTTTTTAGAAAATTAGGTGAAGTGACTTCAGGGTGGAGGGGGATGAAGTTATAACATCAACACATGAGTCTATGAGAAATTGAACAATAGGATTAACAAAACATCATGAGCTGCAAAATTGGAACTATAGTGTTGGAGTTTCACTAGAATGGAGAGTCTGCACTAAATTATAGAAAGGCATTGTTATATTTTTAAAACCAAAAAACCAAAAAAAATTGCTTGCGACGTTTTGTCAACAAACCATTGTAATGTTGTAGCGATATATCACTTTCATAGAAAATTGATCATTCATAAAAATAAATGTATTTCCAGTATTATCGAAAACTATGCTACCGCCAAATTACACTACACCTAACCCAACGGCTTCGACGGAAGATCACAAACAAATGAGCAGCAGAAATCACAATTACACAGACTGTTGCGTGGCTAAAAATGTGTCTACTGTTTGTCTTGGATTCTGTAACATTCAAAGTATTTTGGAAGGTGAGTTTTTTCATATTAAAACCAAATAAACGACTGATAATAAATATTCCAATATTTCCGTGAATTTGTACAGTTCATCGAGATTTTATTTTGGTAACTTACTAATAGTAACTACTATTTTTTTTTGCTCTGACCGAAAAACAATATATACATTATAGAATATAGATCATTTTGCAGGAACAACAGGACAAGACCCCGAACAATGCGAATCCGATTTTCCTTCAATTGTGAGTTGTATGGCTGACGGCAGAAATCATGTTCCTTGTTGCATTCAAGAGAGAGTTCCGGATATATGCCAAGATGTATGCAGAGGAGAATACACAGCAATTACCGATAACATCAAAACACATTTCTCCTGTTCCTCGTACACTGAACAAACATTGGCTTGCATCGTTGAAGGAATTGGTGAGTACAACAAAGGGTTCAACATATTCATAGAAAACCTTCGTGACCTTGCTAATTAAACACCTATTATACGAAATATGGAGAGATTGTTAAATGGAAAAAAAGGTCAAACGTTATAATATTTGAGAGCGGATTTCAAAAAATTAATGTCTCGGTCTAAATATTTTCATATGAAAATGAATTTAAGACTAGCCATGTAGAAGTGTTGAGTGATGGAAATCAGATAGTACAAGTATGAGAAAACATTGATTCGAAATATATGAATAATTGCCTCAAGAATGTTTCGCTTCTTGGAGCCCCTTCTATATACATATCAGAAGAAAACAAGAGACCCGGAAAATATGTATTGAAATTTCCGAAACTTCCATGACATGATCTTTGTATACAGGAAGGGCTCCGCCAAACATTTTGTTGTTGTTGTTGTTGTGGTTATACTAGTATTCCTTGTTTCAATTCAACCACTGGATCTTACATATAAACTCACAAAATTGCCAGAAGCGGCGCTACTCGTCTTTACGCAGGTTCTTAATAGGTCTTGATACCTATAAGCATTACTGGGGCGATATATATCGCTCCCATTTCTCTCATATTTTTTGTACTATATTTTTTGTTTGTTCAAGAGCTCTTACCAAGCCCACCTCAGGATGTAGAAGTTGAAGCTTTGAGTGAAAAATCCTTAAGAGTATCATGGACTTCACCTGCTGCAAATACAGAAACCATAACGGAATTTGCAGTGAACGTAACTTCCTTGAAAAGTTTCGATCTAAAAAGCACCGATGACGTTAAAAATACCAGTTCAATATTCACACAGAGCGTTTTAGTAAAAGTGCCAAGTACTCAACGTAGTACAATTCTACAGGATTTGATACATTTTACCATGTACGAGATTACAGGTGAGGAGATAATCAATAACTTAACTGCTAAATATCAAATTTGATTTTTCCCCAGTAACTGCTGTTAATAAACATGGTAGCAGTCTTCCCAGCTACAGCATTCGTACACTAACCTTAACCCCTGGAAGTATCAAACCAACCAACAACGCTCAGCCACCGCAGCTACCAGACATTAAAAGCTGTTGCGCTAACAAAGGCATCGTTCATAAGACTTGTATGACTAAATTGTGTGATCCTGTTATGGCGTCTTCAGTTGAAATAACCGACTTAATGATTTGTGCTCCATGGGCAACAGACACTTTTGGATGCTTAACGAATGGTATGGATCATACTCCTTGCTGTAAAGCGAGAGGATTGCCAGATATTTGCCAACAGTTGTGCACTGGAAATGTATCCAGTATCGACTTCAATTATTTCAAGTAAGATTTTTTTTCCAATTTTCTCGAACAATCATATACTATTAACACTAAATATTTAGTGTCTTGAAGTTAATTTTTTCCGCAGTAACGTGAAATTGAACTGAATCTACTGTTTGTAACATTACTTTGTGAAATCTACTCATTTTTCTAATTTAACTAGAACTTACCGCTCCCAGTTTTGGGCCGGTTATACAATTTAAGTATGGGCTTGGTATTCGCTATACCTAGGATAACAAGTCACTATTACGTTCTCCATTGGAGGTATATATTTATTTCAAGTATGAATCAGAATATATAGAAAAAAATTAAGGCGAAAAATACCGTCAACATGGTCCAGCAAGGAATTTTTTTTTAATTTGCAAGTGGGTACATTGAACCCCCAAAATGTCAGGTGTCTGAAATTTGTGTAAGGGTCGGAAAATGGCTCTAGAGATCCCGAAAATCCGTTTTCCACCGATATCTCCCGAACTACGATCCCTAGAGAATTTTTGTTCAGACAAAAAATGAAGAGCAGTTCATTACCTACAAAAGTTGTTCCTACAATTTCTATCGTTACACCATATTTTTTGCAAAAATGGTGGTTGAAAAGTTCGCAGTTTTCTGAAACTTAAAAACTGACGCTTCTAGCCCAAAATCTGGGATGAGCAACCCTGAAAATACACCAATTTCTATGTTTAGGCCTTCAGGCATCTATGGTAGATGGCGCCACCCTGCATTTTCGCAACCACGAAATAATTAAGGCCATGAAAAGAAACATGAAAATGATCGATCTCTTACCCACTCTCGGGGTCAAAAAAGTTATCGCTTTCCTCAAAATTGAGACCCTGGCCTGCTTTTATTGGACAGACCAATCCTAGGAATGATTGTGTGCGAAAAGGATTGAAATTAGACGCTAAAATTGCGAAAATAACTTTCCCATCCTTCATTACCGAATACCTCTTCCTACACAAGCGATGAACTTCCACAGACGATACCTTCTCCAGGAACAAATGGTGGTTGTCTTTCTTGGTCTTGCCAACATTTATTAGGGTTCCTAGTTCTCGGGTAACCGTTGTAACGTCTTCAGTCAGAGCTTGATCACAAATAAAACACACGGGCCTAATAGAATCCTCTGCGACTCCCATTTTTCCACAGGAATGAAAAATATTTATCAAATCATTAGATGTCATTTCACCCACAACAATATTGATGATCTTAATTAAGAAAATGGAACTTCACCGTTTGCTCCAAACAAAAGAATCTCAAGAATTTTCAATATTTCCCTGTGTTTTTTATCAATAGAAATTTCAAGATTTATTATTTAATGATAACAATAAAATTAATAATGACTTGAATTTCACTTTTTACACTTGAATACTACTGATTTATTCTTGAAAAATCACGGAAGGAATAGTGTTTACATGTAAAATTGTCAGTTGTTGACAAACAATGCAGCAGAAAGCATCCACGTGTACACGCACTATAGCAGACGCCTTCGACCACACTATAGATGGGTGGCGTGACGGCGTGCGAGAATAAAATGAGGCATCCATTACAACAAATTTGGAGACAAATTTCTTTTTAATGCATCAAATAAAATTTTATTGTGAACAAAAGAAACTGCTAAAAAAACTCAGAAGAATAGCTGTCTTCCCTCAGAAAACTGAAGATTCCACCGATTTTCCTGAAAAAAAATTCTCCAGTGGTCAAATCTCGGCAGATATTGCGGGAAAACGGATTTTCTGGAATTTCAGAGCCATATTCCCACCTTTCCACAATTCCACAATGGTCAGGTACCTGACATTTTGGGAATTGAATGTGCCTACCATAACCTGTGAATTAAAAAAAAATTGCTCTTGCTGGACCAGATGCCCATGTTGACACCTGTTGACACGAGTTGACACATGTTGACACGAGGAATAACCGTGGAATAAACTCATTCTGCATTTCTATAGGTGGTTTCTCGAAAAATACCAACATGATGTTACTCCCAACGTCAGAAGATGGAAAATTTTGAAAGATAATATTACACCCATTTGAAAATATTTGAAGTTGGTTACAGTGTATAGCATAAATGGAATGGGGTTCCTATTTTGTAGAATATGATGAACTGAAATGCTTTTTGCTGAAAAAGAGACATGCTGTCTGCAGGCCTAATTCTCCCCCATTATTAGTAGCTGTGTCAGTTTTTTGCATTCCGGGATGAGTTCAATGCAATAAAAGCTGAATACTTACATCAAAAATTGATATTTACAGCCTCTGCACTCATTGATAAGAGAATGTTACTACTCTATCAATACTTCCGAACCAAAATAACAAAAAATCAACCAATATTCTAAATCCAGTGATTCGAAAAAAGCCGAAATTTTAGGTTTAACAGAAAATGTCAGAAATTTCAGCTTTTCAAAGCGCCAAATGACAAAATGTAGGTTGATTGGATCCACTAGCAATATATTCTCCGTGTATCTGTCATAGAATTCCATTGTAGAGTTGACAACCAGTTATTGTTGTTATAAGAATCCTCGGCATGCATGGGTTAATTTTTTCTCACCTTTATATTAATTTTCAACCATGGCTCATCAGCCTTTGAGTTCGTTGGATTTGTATGCCATTTTTTTCTTGTGATAAAGTAGTAACTAAGGGATGTATTCAAGTACGTGACATTTATTAATTAATTTTCACAGTATCATAAAAATTTCGAGATTTCCTTCCTCTTTTCCATGTCAAGTCAATCACAAGATAGGTAATTATTTGATCCAGTGGAATTAACTAGAAACAGTTAGTTCCATTCATAGTTTCAATGAAATTGAACTGCTCCCGTCAACTGCAATCTATCAATAATTTCGAAGGCAGAGAACCTACCGAATTTCAAGAAAAATGGGATAAGTTCAGTGAATAATTATTCACGGTGAGGATACTGCGTGAATTTAGTTTTAATAACTGCTCTTGTATTGTTGTGAACACCTAATCCCTCTCCGTTCTGGAAATATCACTTCTCTGATCACATTTTCTCGTTACCAGTTTTCGGGGTATTTTTCTGTATATTTCCAAAGTCTTCGTCACTTCGTTGTAATTGTATTTACTCTCCAGTTGGTCATGAATATACAAGAAGTGTATTTATCCAGCCACCGACTACAAAGTTACCGTTCTAATTTTTTTATTTTATTTTGGTGGTCAGGAAATTGCTTTGGTTCACAAAATCTAATTTCTCCCTTCCAATTACCATGAGATTAAAGAATCCCTGGGAATTGAACAGGGAAATTTGACAAAAAAGAATAGATAGGGAAGAGTTCTGAAAGAGACATGCAACCAGAAGCATGGAATATGTTGAGTATTCCACTGGGTATTAAATATTTTCTGCTTTGAAACTTTATCATTTTCATTGATTACTTTTTGTAACAGATGTCTTCGTTACATGAGTGAATACACCAACTGTCTTCTCCAAGGATACGGCGTTCTTCCAAGTACTCCAACACATTTCCACGTTACCAATATAGAAACAGAATTCGCAATTCTCCATTGGTCGCTTCCGAAGACACTAGGAGATACTGTATTGTACTTCAATCTTTTTATTCGCGACGTAGATGATGAATTGAGCGACTACAAGATTATAAGAAAAGTTCACAGTCCGTACATCGTAGAAAATTTGGAAAGTGAAACCGATTATGAAGTTTATGTGGAAGCCGTTAACGCTCACGGAGTCGGTATGCCCAGTGGCATGTTGACTTTCCGAACTGGAAGCAAGGTAAGACTCATTAGTTGAATCAAAGTTAATTTATTTCTCAAAAACCAACAAGTGGTAGGTCGGATCTGTTGTGATATTCTTTTTTATGATACGATTGCAGCGGTCTATTATAGAAGAGTTTTGAACATATGATATTCAGCATTTTTGACATACTTCAACCTGCGCATTCTAGTTTCTTAAAAAAAAATTTCTGTGTTTTTTGTCCTTCCATAAATGAAAAAAAAAAATAGTCAAGAGAAGTAATTTTTCATACAATAAGCTACTATTCTTGGTACAATGTTGCCTATTGTGAGGAAGGGTATTTCAATGGCAGAGTAAACCAAAACAAATTCACCTTCATCAACAACGCAAGAGGTTAGATATCGTGAGCTTATCACTAATAATAATCTATATCTTTGATATCTACTGAAGCTCTTATATCTATAAGAGCTTCAGTAGATATCACCTTTATCAACAACGCAAAAGGTTAGATATCGTGAGCTTATCACTAATAATAATCTATATCTTTGATTTTTACTGAAGCTCTTATAGATAGGCTCCTTTCGCTAGAGCGTGAATCAGAAGAACATACAAGTAAAATCACTCACTTGTTTTCATTTATCGGCGGATTTTCCACCAAGTCCAAGCCCAATGATTCTGCCGTGTCTATCCTTTATTTTTCTCCATTAACTGGAGCAGAATTTTCCATTGGCAATTCATGGTTATTTTCGCGAATGTAAAAGTCTAGTTTTTTTTTCTTGTGCCAAATGTCGAATGAATTTTGTCAACAATGTCGAATAACCTATAAGATATATGCCGTTATCCATGGACTTGTATCAAATCCGAGGACACCCGATTTGAATTGGATCGGAAAATAGTATAGAATACGATCCAATTGAAGATCGCATCGCAACAAATGTTAGAATTGGAACTGAAGTGAAATCAAACAAGGAATGAACCAAAAATCGGTCACACGGGAAAATGTTCAAAATGCGCAAAAGCTTGAATTGAATAGAACGAGGAAATAAATGAATAGATTGGATAACAATAATTATAATATGTTGTGACAACACACGTTTCATTTATATATTTGCTAGAGTATCTTGATGCAAGCAAATTGAAAATAAATGATCATTCTATTATTTTTGCTGTTGCTGCTGTTGTTGCTGTTTTTGTAGCTTCAATTTCTTTGCAGCTATGTCGATAACGGTCCTTTTAAGCCACCTACTGGGATTTCCGGATCTTATCCAAAATTTATATGTGATGGTGTGTCTGTATGTTTCGCCAGGTTTAAGTACACACGAAGGAAATTTATCGATGTTGGCACAATTTGGGTAATTTTGTGTTTGAAATGCTATACCTGGAATAAAAACAACAATCTGAGTTCAATTTTTTCTTAATTGATATTGTCCATCCACCTCCGTGTCTTTTATAAACCGCTTTTCCTTTCCCGACGATTTCATCGCATGATTTGTAATAAGGGGGAATTATATTCTCCGCAGGAGATGTTAATATTTTCGTTGGCAAGCCACTATTTCTCTCTATTTTTTTCACTTCTTGAACGACACTCCTTTGACGATTATTGAAGTTTATACGAATTTTCTCGTTATTTGCGATGCTATCTTCGGGGATTAGTGAGTGAGTGATAGATAATCTCTCAGAGCGGAAGGTTGAAGAAACTCTACTGCTTCTTGCCATTTGGGTGTCTTCATCGGAATCTGAATCCACATTTTCTTGCATTAATGTGCTTTCTGCATTTTTAGTTGCAAAATAAATAAGTTTTTCTATCACTCGTCGTAACCAGTCAGCTGTATCGTCAAAACTTTCTTCTGAAAGTATACAAACAATATAGGACATTTTTTAATAATAGGCAAATATTTTTTCCACCTTTTTCTACCTGCAAAAAACAAAACTTTCTCGAATTCTATTCAGTGGAAAAACTAGTTTTCCATAGCTCTAGTGCAATAAAAACTTTTTGCATGAACGTAGAAACAATATTGTATTCAACTCTTGGCCTCGTTGGACAATTTCAAGTCACGTGCAATAAACACTTAGTTTTTGCACTAGTTGTTTAAATAACTATTATTCAACCGAAAAAACCATCTCAGCTCTTTTTTGGCTACTCACCCTTTAAAACGGTTTCCAGCGTTGTCAAGTATGTCATTTGATCGGGAGAACATGTGAACCTTTCTAGACCATCTAAAGGACCCTCATCGTTTTCCATGAAGCTTCTGAAATCTTTTCCATAGGCTGAAATTTTTCTCAGTGGAACTACTGATGATTTTTCAATAGGAGTTGGTTTATAACTGGCTTTTTGCAGAAGCTGTATGAACTTTTTGAATCCCGTGTAATAGGTCTCCTGTGAAATTAATTAAGAATATGAAATTGATAATAATTATTTTTTAAGCCATCTGCCAGCCAATCTTGATGAGTAAAAAATTGGATCATCAAAGTTACACTGATTATTTCTCAAACGATCCTGTCAGCCAATTGTAATAAGAAAAAAATTCAAATTGACCAATAGCATTGAAATTACACTGACAATTTAATTCATGTATAAAAAATCGCATATGCCACAGTGCAATTGTCACTTTGACGGCGGCAAAAGTTAGCTTTAACTTCTACAGCGACAAATACACTAGTGGTTTTTTCACTTATTTATTTGTTCATCAATATCACTGTTCCTAGTATAAATTTCAATAACTGCGTTTTTAATAATTGTACATTAAAATAAAAATGTGTTTATTTTTAATGTTTCATAAATAAAGTTTGCATTGATATGTTTCCAAATTTCTTATCCATTAAATTGTCCTGCCGAATTACGCTCGAGGTTTGTATTGATATTGGGTAAATTTGTGTTGTTCAAATTCTAAACTGTTTCCTCATTAAACAACCCAAATTTACCTTATAAAATACAAACCACTTGTGCAATTATAAGTGATAATTAGCTAGTAGCAAATTATATCGATAATTTTCTCACGCTGTTTGATTGGATCTTTGTTTGGATAAATGCATAAGCCATCATTGGGTACCAGACATTTGTCAGTGTCATTTTCATTTGACGTTAAAAAGTTGCTGTCAGACAACCTGTTTAATAAAAATACTTTGTTTGCGCAGCATTCTGCAATATAGTCTGAAAAATAATCACGCTGAATTACATCCGTGGTAATAATTTTTTTAGAATAATTTTAACTAGATTAGCACTAGTCTTTGTTGCTATTAGGAAATCCCACTCGTGAGATTTCCATAGCAACACAGATCCGTGCAATTAGTTGAAATTATCAAAAAATTGTGTAATTACTGTTGATAGTTTGCTAGTGGCAAATAACAGCGATAATTTCCTCACATTTGTCAGTGTAATTTCTATTCAAAAAATTTACATTGAAAATTTACTGTCATTTAATCTGTTTAATGAGGATACTTACATATTGCATTTCGCTTAATGGTTTAAAAAATAATCACGCCGAATTACATTCGTGGTAATGATTTTTTTCGAATAATTTTAACTAGATTAGCACTTATCTTTATTGCTATTAGGAACAAAGATTCATGCATCTAGTTAAAATTATTAAGAAATTACCACCACTTGTGTAATCACTGTTGATAATTTTCAAAAGTTCTTGAAATTATTACTGTTTGAAATGAAACTAACTGTTTCCAAAGAAATCCGCTTCAATGGAAACATTCATACGTAAGAAACTTGGCTTTGTCCTATTTACTAAAACTGCTTGAACCAATAACTTTTTTTTCTCCTTCCTTCCTAATAGACTTTTATTTTGAATACAACAACTATACCAGCCGATGCCTTACTGATCACCTCCATTCTCCATTCATTAGTGAACTCACTTACCAATCCCTTACAACTTTGCAAGATCAATGTTCATCACAATCAATACATGGTTCCAGTTGTCCAAGTTTAAAAAAATAATGTACCTCCTCGAATCTTAATGTTTCCAACATTTTTCCGTGTAAGCAATCAATAATCCTTAAACTTATATCTTCAGGTTTGGCCAAAACTCCTGGTTTACTGGAAATTTTCTTAGTAAAACCGATTTGCTCCATCGAAAGAGTATGACCAAATCCAAAATGGTTGGCAGTATTGAATTGAACACCAAACTGGTTGCTATAGACTTCTATAAATCTACCACTGCCTGGATGACGAATTCTCGCTACAAAGCAGTCCTCTTGAGTAACTCCTTTGTTAATACACATGTTCTGATAATAACCTATCAACAAAGTAAATAGATAGAATAATTGCGAAAAACTATACATAATTATAAAGAATATAGGGAGACAAACCATCTTCAGGAACAAGCCCTATCCACTTTCCTAATGTCTTCGGTGTCTGGAAGTCGAGAGGAGTATGAATCACGTTCGTTATTTGTCCGTTACACATTCCAAATTTATCTTGTTTAGTGTAACTGTTGCAATTTATCATTACTATATGCTTTTGGATACTATCAGGTCCTGTGTGGTGACCTCCCAAGTTCAAAAATAATAAATTCGATAGATTCACTATAGTTGGTTCTGTTGTATAGGCTTCCATGTCAATTTTAAACTCATTCATCGTTGACAATTCGAAACTAAGTCTCACGAGAAGGTTTCCTGGGTAACCTTGATGACCGTGTGGACTCATATGAGTCATGAATACCTGGAAGATACATTGATAAGTTAAACAGCTGAGACTGTGAATGGAAGTACCCACCTTTTTACCTTGTATTCCCGTTTTCCAAACTATTTGATCGAAACCTTTAGCGCCCCCATCTCTATGATGACCATTATTCATGTTTGGTTCCAGACGATATTCTTTATCGCCTATTTTGTATTGCGAATTTTTCACTACATTTGTCATTCGACCAATGGTAGCACCAAAATGGTATTTCTGATAAAAGATGTAGCCAGCCAAATCATCAAAACCTAAACAGCGATACAAGATATTTCTTCAGTAATGACTTCTACTATTTATCACGCATTCACAGTTTTGACTTCATCCCAGATAATTCGTTCCACCATAAACTAGCAGAAGAGGACCGGATCCCTCACGCTATATTAGGAGCAATATAAAAAAAATATCCTCTTTGGGAAAACGGGATCTAACAATTTCTAAGATCTAGCAGGAAATTACAACTAGGTATCAATAAATGAATGCCTGAGTCAAAGTAAAAGTCGTCAAAGTCGTCTGTCTGAATTTGAACCTTGAATAGCTTGAACGGAAACGGAAGGATATATATTCTGTGAAGTGATTGGAAACACCTCCGCTTAGTCACCAGACCTGAGAAAATACTGTGTTGCAAATATTTCCTAAACTATAGCCTACGGATGCCCTGAAAGTGCTTCAGAATAAAGCACTCAAGAAACAGCTTGTCCCTAAGAACTGAAAAAAAGGAGACACATGGATATTTTGGGTTCAAGTAAATTTAAAAAGCATACATATTCAAAAAAAAATTTCTGTGCGTTCATGAAATTTTGGTTTGTGCCGCTTTTCAAGAGTATTTTCCTTCTCACCCAAATGTGTACTCACCTAAGACTATATCATCAAGAACTCCTTTTCTATCAGGATATTTAATCGAAATGATTCTTGCGCCGTAGTTTATAACTTGAACTTGAATTCTATTGTGGTTGGTCCAGGTGAATCTTTTTATTTTACAGCATTGTCTGTTGTCATCGTAGTAAAATCCGAAGAAATCTTGAACCAGTTTCACACCTTCAAGCTTTTCACCCTATAAGAAATTGTCATTATTCGATATAACAATATCATACAGGGTAATTGTACATATAAGTACACTACAATCTATATACGGTGTTAAATATGACATTTTAAGTTTTGTTTATTTACAATAACTTAAACGCTTTTTGATGTATTATGCCAAGAGTGCCACAAAGACCAGGTATTTGGCATTAATGAACGCCAAGCATTTGCGAGAAAATATCGAAGACTCATCATTCTGACAAAAAAGAAAGTATATTTGTTAGTATTCTTGAATTCCACGGTTTTAGACATAATCACATTATAGCGATTAGCTGCATGATCCCATGTACATCATTAATTTTGAAGAATTTCAATGTAGTACGCGGGCGTCTGAGAAATACCAACAGAATAGGTGGACGTCACAAATGACAATCGATAGAACATTTTTGTTTCGATAATTTCTGGGTGTCATAGGTCTTGACTTGTATGCATTTTGGTGTAATGGAAAAAATTAAAATAATATTTCCAGACATAAGAGATATGATTGCTATTCACTGTCATTGAACTTTTAACGGTCGTACTGCGAAATGGGAATATTTAAGGAATATTGTCCCGAACATGACAACTTAGGCCGAACAAGAATGATTACCTACGACTGATGTCGAAAATGAGATACTGGCTGGCGTTGAGGATGATTCAAGACGTTCATCATAAAAATAAGGGATTAGTTAAACTGCAGTTTTGGAAATACTACACCTGGTGAGAGACTTATAGCCAGCAGATTTACCATTTATATAGGTACTAATTTGTAACTAATATCCGAAACAGGCTAAATCTGGACTACACGGAAGAGTTATGTCCAAGCAGTTAAAAATCCCAATGTTGGAAAATAAAGACATTCCTTACATGAATTTGGAATAAATGTATAGTTTTAACTATTTATTAGGGCAATACCAGTTATCTCCCAATTTGAATGATGGAAATTACATTTCCTGCAGAATGACTTCATTGATTAATTTAAAAAATTGCCAATCAATTTGGGACAAAATACGTTGAATGCGCAAAATGGTGCCTCGCCAAATCATACGAGAGAAGTCAGTGAATATTCAGATACTTACTTTCCTGAACGCTGAATTTGACGTGGTCGCCCCTTCACTTGGCCACCACATAGTCCAAAATCAAATTCTTTTGATTGAGGTGTATGGGGTGAATTGAAACAACTAGTTTATAAGAATGTCATTAATACCCGCGACGAACTTCAAATAGATCAGCATTTTTTTTATATCAAATAACGATCTTGTATGAAGCGTATGTGTGAATGTATCGGAGAAAATGATGGGAGTATCGTACATTTAGTTTAGACAATATTTTCCTCATCTGTTATATAAATGAAGTGTATCCCAATTAGGACTTCAGTCTAAACCCTTAACTACTAAACATACGTCTCAGAGACGGCACTACCTGATCCGATTCGTCGAATGACCCCTCCCTTTCAATTCTCGATTTTGTTCTTCTACGTAATTTATCACTACCTGATCCGATTCGTCGAATGACCCCTCCCTTTCAATTCTCGATTTTGTTCTTCTACGTAATTTATCACCCTACTACACTCACTCAATAGCCTGAAGTTGGTCGTGGTGCATCATCTGGTTTTTAAGATATTTTTAGCGAAAGATAGATTGCCGTCTCGTAGACGTATACTTAGTGTTAACGTAACAATAAAAGAGTGAAAAAAGAGATGATAATATTCCTGAAACTAGAGTCGAAACATTGGAAAAAAGAAAAAATTGTTCCCTTTGCTCAAATCGAAAAAAAAAGAAGAACTGCATATGTTTGTTACGAATGCCAGAATCCATTTTGTCTAGAATGTGCGAAAAAAATGTGTCCGGATTGTGCATCAAATTCTTGATTTTCATGTTTTGTCAATTTTTTCAAAATAAAAATTTTTGACTAAATGTTTGTGCTTGATTTTAGTTCGACTCTTTTTGTATCCAAATTAATAATAATTTCATAGATTGTCTAAGAATTTCAATTTAATTTCAGTACTTCAAAAGATCGATGTAAAAAATCAGGATTTTTCATTCTTCTCCGAGAAAATCTGATTTCCACTGAATATTGAATTTTTATTCCATTTCTACGCATGATTTCCACTTCTGCAATGACACAGAGAAAAAATAAATAGTTCATAAAGCAAAAACGATGGAAATTTAAAATTATGTGCCTTTTTGAATATAGCCGTCTGTGAGACGTATAGTTAGTAACAACGTTTCATATTTGATACGTTAGTAGTTAAGGGTTAAGTACCACAAATATTTTTAATGTAAACTGCTACTATACTGTGATACTGTTCAGCTTGATACTGAAAAAGGTTATTATCGTACCCACAAGTACATTTCTCAAACATAATTTAATCGAATAATACTCCTTATGTAGTCAATAACTAGAATGCGATTATCTCCAAGTCCCATTGGATTTGTGGATAGCAGCAATTTTTTCTTAGTTAAAATGAATTGGCGCTAATTTTTATCCAAAAGTGGTACTGATTTTAAGAGCAAAAAGTTTATCGTACATGTATGCCGCATAAGTCAAAATGGGTTCGGAATTATATCACCTATTTAAAATCTCTTCCGTTAAATGTTTGTTCATCTACGTCGAAGAGCGTTAAGGTTATCGTGAAGAAAACAGAATTTGAATTTCATGTATTTCACACTGTATCCCTCTTGATATCAACATTCTAGTGAAGCAAGTTGGTTGCAATCCCAATATATTTTGGAGTGGATATTGTACAGTTTTCTTATGTACAAAAAATGACTGTTTTTTCTAGCAGCAATATACTACCCTGAAAGTTCGACAGTGCAAAATTCTCCAAAATCGCTCAAAATTAAACTAACGCTAATTTAAACAGCGAAAAGTTCAGCGTACGTATATGCCGGATCCGAGACGCTCTCTACAAAATACATCGTAATTATAATATCTTATATCCAAACAACCTTTCCCGACAGTTATTGAGGGAAACAAGAATTAAAATATACGTTGAACACCCTGCATATCTCTTAATATCAACATTTTATTGAAGCTAGTTGATTTAAATCGCCATATATTTTAATGTGGATATTGTACTGTCTTTTTATGTACAGTTACTTAAGGACCATCCTGTACAGGAAGTAACTTAGTTATTCGGTTCCACCAAACGACTTCAATACACCATTCTTAGAAACTTGACCTAATTTTTCCCAGCAATATACTCACCCGGAAGTTTGACAATGCGAAAATCTCCAAAAGCCTTCAAAATAAAATTACCTTAGAAGAATCTTTATTCGGTGATTTCACTGAATGTCCTGGTGCGTCATAATATATATCCTTCAATTTGCCTGCGTCCATTATGAACAATAATTTAGTTGAAAACTGAGAATATGTCAATGTGACAAGTGTTGTATGGCCGACCTGTCCACAAACCACATAAAGACCTGTAGCCCATGACATATGTAGGCCTAATTATTTCAAATGAAAGCAGTATTTATCATCAAGTTTAATGGAAAGAACAAGTGGACCAAGTCCCAAACTTGCTAATCGACGATACAGGGGCAAAATCATACAGTGTGGAACAGCCAAATGAAATAAATTTGATGATGACCGAGAAAACACTTGGACACGTCGATTTTATTTTTCTATCCTGGGCAATAATAAGTTTATTACCTCCCACTTTTTCAAAAATTTTCTATGCCCTATTACCAACCCTGAGTATGGCTTGGATTGGTATGCCATGTTTTTGGAACTTTAGTTCTTCACGTCAGGTTATGTTCGAGCGACCAGGGTTCGCGACGCAAAAGATCTGACCGTTACGCGTTACGTTACGCTACGTTATGTCACGTTGCTTCGTTATGTGTCTTGCTTGCGTGCGTGTGCTCTCTCCTGAGTCTCTCTCCCGTTTACGGAGCAGCGATTCATATGCTTTGGCTGGGAATCGAACCCGGGCCGCCCGCGTGGAAGGCGAGCATTCTACCACTGAACCACCGACGCTATATTAAAACTCTATGCAAAGCTGGTATTCGCAGTGCTGGTGATCTACTTGAATTTGTTCGGAGGAATTTTTACTATTATTCCCATAATTTTTTTGCGCGATTGATCTTTTTTGTTTATTTACAGCATCGGTTGTCAAAATGACATGAGGATTAAGGGGTCTAGCACATCTACTTTTCGAAATACAGGGTGTTGAAATTTTGAAAACTTCAATGTTTTACTTCGATAACTCTAAAGTGAATGGATAAATTGATTTGACATTTGGCAGGTTGTTTTTAAATGTAAAAGGGCATATTTTGATAGAAATAGTGGTTTGTGCAACTAGTGTGGATATGATGGCCATGTCGCACGAGGACAAAGTTTGAGCACGACGCCGTAGGCGGAGTGCTCAATCCTTCAAGTGCGATATGGACATTCCACACGAGTCGAACAGCATATTTTTTCTACGACCCACTCAAGAAAAAATCTAGAAAATAAAAATTTCTATAAACTGTAATATAACATCATATTGAAAATTTAACAATTCAATTTTATGTTTCCACAAATTTTTTTGTGGTAAAGGTACAGTTCTTGAATGTCCAATTTGTATAATGCTACGGTTTCCCTTTTTAAATATACGATGCTGTTATAAGTAGATGTTGCCAGTCGGACTCCCTCATGAAGGGTAACGCACCATTATCTGTAATGATGAATATTCTGCTAAATATTCCAAACGTCTACCTGTTGTCGTTATCAATATCAAGCAGAATAATTATTTAAAAATAATATTAACGATGAAAAAAGACTTCCTCACGGAGAATCGAACCCGGGTCTACCGCGTGAGAGTCTGGTATGCTTACTACTCGACCACCAAAGAATATGGAAATCGTTTATCTATAACGTCAAATGTATTACATAATTTCTGCTTAAAAGGAACTAAAGTTCCTACCGTGTGTCCCGCGACACGTTCTACCTTTTTTTTTGATGATAAAGTAGTACCCAACAAATGGATGCAAGTAGGTACGTGGCATACAATAATTGATTGTTCTAGTCTCGAACACATTTTCCAATGTCCCCTGTAGCGTTAATTAGCAAGTTTGGGTCTTGGGCTTAGAACATAAAGTAGTTAGGAAGGATCATTACACCAAGGACAGTTAACCGGGACGGTTATCCAAAATGGCCGCCGCAGAATAGAATATATTAGTGGTGCCGTACCCAATTTTAATTAGGATGAAACTATTTCTATAAAATGGAGTTAATATTTTCAATAACTTAATCGAAAATTTTTACGAGTGAATACTTTATCGAAACATTATTTCAATGGCATTATAGACATTAAAGTTGGTAAAATGGAAGTAGAAAACAAGCATAGGTACATTTAAATTTTTATTTACACTAAATTAAATTTTTCATTTACAATAACATCAAAATGATACGCCCATGTAATGTCATATCATGTCAAGTGAAAATTTAGGTTAGGAACAACTATGTGTATTTTTCGAAATTTTTAACATAAAGACCAATATTCACATCTGTAGATTATTATTATTAAAATAATATTTACTTACTCACCGATGGAAAGTAACTTTCAAAGCGTCGTTTTTAGCAGTCTCTGAACGTCCACAAGCACTACAACTAACCATTGTCTTAAAAACTATATTAATATCACTGAGAGTATCATATGACGTAACTGAAAAACCAACTTAACCTTAGAAAATCCTATTATAAACGGTGAAAACGGTTTCCATCTAAAGTAATGAAACCTACATGTGTGATGAGCAACCGATCTGATGAGAACCGAACTATAAGTATCGATTTAAATCTTCAGATGGCTTTGTAGTTCTTTTTTTCGAGCAAAAATTCATTGGTTAGGGGTATTATTCAAGATTCTGTCAAATCGGTTATCGGTTAAATGAAATTGGTTATTGAATGCGAATTTTTTAATGAACATTTTTTGGATGGTTTACTATTATAGATGTTGCATTGCGTCTTGTGAAAATTCGTCTGTGAAAAAACATACATTTTCCAACCCCAACAAGATATCCTTGGAAGCCATGGGAGGTGTATGAGTCAAAAAGAGTGTGCCATCAACATTTTAAATACAAATTTTACGAGGTTAATCAAATCTGTGTACTGTCTTCAATAAATCTTAATCAGAAGTCAATAAAATCCGCTTGAATCGGTCGAAGAGAAAGAATGCTGAAAGTCCTGAGCATACAATTCTGTATCTAGCCAAGTTGAGAGCTTGTTAAAATGTCCTATGTAAACGTACAGTGTGAAATAATACTGTATTGTCTTTATTGCATTCTGTATAATAGTAATTTCTATTCATTTATTCAATGCGATATTATTGAAATATTGTATTGTATTGATGTTCAGCCCAGGATGGTTCAACATTTATGATGTATTGTTTATTGTCGCTTCGAATGGGGTATACAAATTTTGTATCTTATCCTATAAGTGAGACTATTAAATGCTACAAATTAAATAAGCTTTTATCTACTTATCCATCTTAGCAATTAGGTTCTGGGTAGACAATAAGATAATATTCCAAAAACATTGAAATTAATCGATTTCCCCAGTCAGTGTCACTATTTGAATTTCCCGCAACATGATAATTCCGATATGATTATTCAGATGGCGCTCGATTTTGTCTCCACTGGATAACATTGGAGAGAGCCGTCTAAAGGTAGATAGAAAAATGTGACGCCACCTGTATTTATTTGGAAATATTGAAAGACATAGTTGAATAGGAATACATCGGTTTGAATAGCGGCGACTATAACCAGATTCCATTAATTCCAATATAGTCCGTTCTTGAGCCTTTCAAGAACAAAGTAACAAGTTTAAGTTTTTGTCGAACATTCGACAATATATCAAGTGAGTATATCTGAGTCTACAGCCTAATGGGATGTTTTTTTATTTCAGTTGATAGAGGAAAAAATTCAGGAATCATTAACATATAACGTTACATCATGCTGTGTGGAAGCACAAATCAACTTGGTTTGTTTGCCCCTATGTTCATTTGATGCCAACATGACAGACATCAAAGCACTAGCCAGTGTTTGCAAAGGAGACTTTCAAAAAATATTAAAATGCGCTGCTGGTGGAAGGAATCATGCTACGTGTTGTCAAAGACGTGGAGTTCCTTCGGGATGCACGCCGATTTGCAACGGCGTATTATTAAATTCGTTTTCCGCAACTACCACTAGTTGTGTACCTTTCATTGGAAACATAGTTCAATGTTTCGAAGAAGGTGAGTTACCCCTTAATATTACCAATTCGAAGCATTAGAATAATTTTGAGTACTCGAATTTCTAAAGTTCTAAGAAAACAACCAGTTACAGCTATAAACACGGTCTCCTTCATTCCGAGAGAGTGAACTATATAAAAATAAATTACTCTTCAGGTGCTGGAAAGTTACCAGGTCCGATCTCTGGTCTTCATGGTGTTGTTGTTGATGAACATAGTTTACTACTGGAGTGGAACGCTCCTGATAATTCTTCGAATGTAACGGGCTACTTAGTATATTATCAGAAAGTTGATAATACTTCGATGTACGAGACTCTTTCAAAGCTTGATCAGGTAAGATTTATTTTTTATCGGAAATAACTGATTGATAATATATTCGTTTATTCCACTTCAGAGTATGAACACAACTCAGACAACAGCTACTTTAACTGACTTAGAGGAGAATCGATTATATCACATATTTGTAGTATCAAAGAATCAAGAAGGCACTTCATTACCATCTTCTATTATTGTTATAAAGATGACCAAATCAGGTAAGTCGAGAAATAATAATAAATGAGTAGATGAAAACCATTGTGGTCTTTCAGATCAATCTAAATGGGTCAATGGAGTTACTTCTCCACCTCATTCGTTAGCAGTGGCCAGTCACAGTGCCACGTGGGTCACTATCACTTGGCAGCCACCAGAGTTCAGTCATCCATCTGACGTTATTACTTACAGGTACTTATTTTTTTCATCCATCTGAAAGCCGTACCTTATTATTAGGAAAAAGCCAGACCTATGTTATTTGTTAAAAAATTTTTAGACTTTTCCATAAGTCAACGGCAGAAGAACAATTCCATATGAAAAACATATCGGTGACATCGTATATGATCGATAGCTTGAATCCCAACACTCAGTATATCGTTTACATTCAAGCTGTATCCGATAAAGGAGTTAGTATGCCCTCGGAGACTTTGATAGCTTGGACCGATCCGGCTTATCCAGCTTTTGTCGAAGTAAGTAATTTTTAATGAAGTCTCAGGTTAAAAGCAGAAGGAGTTCTTATGAAAATCCTCTGATAGGACTTTTACAAATAGAATGAGTAATATTAACGGGTCTACTTCATAAAAGTTCAGTAGAACAGAGTGAATGTTTGGTTATGCAAGCTGGTAGGAAATTTGATACCATGGAATATAATTTTCAAAACATCATTGATTGAATTATCCTGGATATTATTTTATTTTTATAAACGACCACATGGTCATTATTCATAGTTACCTATTTGAAACGTTGTTCACAGTTAATACGAACTTACTGAACATCAAACCTCTTTATCTAGAAACCATTTGTGAAAGCTATTGTGTTAGCGAAGCGCGTCATTAGTATGTATTGCACTTAATTGGAATAATATAATGGAGGCTTAAACAAAAAAAATTATGGATTGTTCAAATGCCAAATACTCAAACGGAAATAAGTCGTTCTTTTTGCATTCCTGGAAAGTATATTGACTATTTCAATAAATAAGCTGCAATACGCCCTTCTGATATTATTCATAAACGTTTTTTCCTGGAAAAGTCAAATATAAATGCACTGCGAACCCAGTTGCTATGAATACGTTTGGGAAAAATTCCCCTTATTAGTGACTGAGCTTCTGAACCTACCGGATTCAGAGGAATTCACAGGTCACTGTTGTAGAAGGTGTTCTGCTCTTTTGCTGGCAGACTTAGGAGCAAATAACACGGAGATTGAAAAGCACGGAGGATTGAAGTTTACAACAGTAGCTGAGAGGTAAAATCGATCACTTAATTATTGATGAAAAGGCAATTTACGAAAGAATTATGTTGTCTGCAAGCTGCAGTGATACATACACTTCATTTCATGAACTGACTGCTAAGCTAATGTTGATGTACGAGTAATTGGCAGTTCGGCTAGTTTAAAAATGCATTCTATTAATATCAGCAGTTGTTCGAATGATACTATTAATGTTAATGTTTATACATTATAATAGGTACTATTACATTGAAAGTTTCATTAAAAATAGAGTCATTATGTCCCGTTTACTTCTATTGGGTGGAAGAAAATTCAATGATTATGTCTCTTAACACTAGCGTTTTCCACTTCCAACAGGCAACTTTATAAACAACTTTTTTCAAAACGTTTGACAGGCATTAAAAATGTCAATGGAAGTTGTACACAATAGTATATTAAGTATCAAGAACGGTAAGGGTTATTTACCGGTCGACAGCAATGTTCGCTACGCTCAGCCTCCAATTTTGCTGGAGACCGGTATTACCCTTAACGTTCGAAATGCTAATACCATTTTTTGCCCGATCGTATTGAAATATTCGAATTTCGAATAAAATAATTAAAATTTCTTCGAAATTAACGAAATGTCAAAAGTGACATTTATACTTCTCGATCAGTTTAAAATATAATTTGCATTTTGGTGAAATTGTTTTCATGCTATTTATTACTTTTTATATTGTTCTGTTCGATGCTGTTCATTAGAAAATATTAATCTTCTTATTTTTTTGTTTTTTTTGTGCAATGAATGAAGTAATATATATACTTAAATGTATGTAGGGCTAGGACGTAGTTTACTCACCGACGTCTGAACGGTAAGTAAATCACTTACCGACGTGTTAGACTTAGAAACCAGTAAACACAACCTACCGACCTGACAACCAATGCTGTAAATAAACAAAAAAGATCGATCGCGCGAAAACGAATATTTTGCTTATGCAATTCATATTGTCATTTGGCTGAGTTGATACAAAGCACTTTTTGGACATTTTGGACATTCCGGAAGCGGAACAAGAGTAAATTACCCAAATAACAGCAATAACCAATATCAAAGAGAATATCAAGATATATTTCACGGTCGAAAAATATGTCAATAAGTCAATAAGTCCTAGGAAATAACGGTTTATCGTTTTCAATGTCGTAAGCATATCGTAAGCTCTTTCACGTCAAGAAAGTGAGAAAAGTGACATCACGTTTAAAGCTGGCGCTTGCTCCAGCAACATCTTGTAATTTTTCAAATATAAATTTGGCTCCAAAAAAATATTAAAAATACAGGAAATTTTGTTATGAAATACATATTCAAATTTGAAACAAAAAAAATTACTGAGAAGGCTCCTCACACAACTTTCTTAACAATAATGGATTGACAGATTTTAACAATACTCGGTGAGTGAACTGCTTATTCCAGCATTCCAAATAGTCCCAACAATACAGCTCATGCTTACACCTAATTTGACTGCTTTTCCACTTCGAATCAATAATTGCTAGTTTCTCAGCTGGCCACACTAAACGCTAAATTATTGCCGGCTGAACATAATCCTTTCCTGTGAATATGACATACTTCCGATATTGATGAATAAATACTAATAGATCGCATAATGAATGATACTCCAGAAAACTCAAGTGACGACGAAACCTTTCTAGACTTGTTGAACATTGAATTACCCAATTGGCGGCTGTATCTTAGAAATACTACTTTAGAAAACAAGTTGGCAGGAAAAAAATAGTTTCCATTCAAATACACTATAAATCAAATACAATATAATAATCAACAAACACATAGCAACTACGTTGTACTTGCCTGGGAATCTTATAAAGTTGAACGGCATTACTGATGTGATGATTTTATTAACATACATACTTTGCCCCATCAGTTATTTCAAAAAATAGGAGGGAGTTGTGAATTGAAATTTTGATTGACTTAGTATTATATCTCTATTATTTTCACACTACTTTGGTTGAGCATTTCAATTAACGTTGGGAGTCTCATTGAAATAAAATTGCAGATCTAAACATCAAATCCAGCTGTTCCTTTTGGCCAAATGTTTCCTTTTCTCCGGAAGTTGTAGGGTCTTAGATACATCCGCTCACTTCATCCATGAATCGAACACACGGTTCAAGGGGTCCCAGTGAAAATAAGCACATTCCTACAGCTTTTAACTTTCTTGCTTCTGATCATAAGAACACGTGTATGTTTGTTTGTCTACGACAACGAAAGTTATGCATTGATAAGAGTCAATATAACCGATTTTGTATATATTGATATAACTCAACAATATACGCAGGATAACATTAACACGCATTTTCAGCCTCCAACTGTGCATCCAATAAATTTAGTCATAGAAGGTAGTAGCATGACAATACTTTGCATTGCTATGGGTACTCCCATGCCAACGATTTCTTTGTACATTTCTGGGAGACTTGTGAGACAAGAAACTACTCGACATATGGTCACCGTCGTACATAATGTAACCAAAGATATGGACCAAATATCATGTTATGGGGATAACGGATACGGAACTCCTATGCAAGCTTCTAGGAAAATTATCATCAGCCGTAAGTTTTTTCATAATATACTCAATTTTAACGCAATAAAATTATTTTACTCCGCTACAAATACACAGGCTGTTCTGAAATATTTCCACACAATTTATCCATAGGCGTGCCCACCCTAATCGGTCCACCCCAATTCCTAAAAATATCAGTCTCTTGAAAACATTTTATGATTTTTGAATTTCAACGCTCTTTCAATGATACTAGGAAGCGGTTCTCCATTCTCAAAATTAATTTCGAGAAATTGTAGGGCGGCAATATGCAAAAGCAATGTTTCGGCGGGCACGGCTCTTTGTTTTTTCATCAAAAGTTTCCGATTTGATATTTGGTCCCCCTAATAAAAAAGTCTGCGCAGTTCTATAAATTAATCTATGCTTTTTTTTCAAGATGGTCCACACATTCAAGCTAGCGGTATTACGATGACAACATTGGGAGACTCAGTAACATTAGAATGCAAAGTGGAAGCCCAACCGGAACCCAAAATGCTTTTCTGGAGAAATCACGAAGACAGAACTCCAGTAATTCAAGGAGGAAAATATGACATAATAACAAAGCCAATTAGAGACGAAGAGGACAAATATTTAATGCAACTTACTATAAAACAAATCACAGATTTAGACGTTGGTGACTATTATTGTCATGCGGAAAACGCTTTCGGCAGTTCTACTCAACCAGTATCGGTGAGAATAAGGAATTTGGCCTCTGTGAATAATTTAACGCAATGCTGCATCGAACAAAACGTCACTAATAGTTGCATGGATGCTTGCTCATTTTATTTGGATATAGATGCTGTTATTGACCGATTAGAATGTATTCAAGATTTTGGTAAATTGATGAAATGCGCCAGTGATGGTTCTGATCATAGAAGCTGCTGTGCACAACACAACGTTTCAAGAAGATGTTTAGATTGGTGTAGAGGAGAACCAGTGCTAAACAACAAAGCATGTATTTTGTCGCATACCAAGCAAGTCATGAGTTGTTTCCATGAAGGAAGGTGAGTTGTATAGAATTTTTTTTACATGATCTCAAGCTAGATCTATCAACTCTGTTGTTTCCGTTGCTCGTTGCCTGCCGTGTTTTCAGAGCTGCTGGCGACTTTTTATCCATAGTTGTCTCCGAGTTTAATAATTTATATTGGTTTTGCGTTGCTGCGATGTTGAAATTTGATTGGTCACAAAAGTGACGCATGTGATATAGAAAACTTACTATATCATGAAAGTGAGATGGTGATCAGTTTTCCAAGGGCAAATCAATCAGTATCCGAAAACTATTCCACCTCAATTTTTCATGCGATCCTTAAACTGCCCTACAGATGATATAAATGCACGTTTCCATGGGCGGTGCCAGATTGTTTAAACCGAAATTGTTTGAATGATTGCCAGGAATTGTTATTTTCCAACCAGACAAGTTGTCTTAAATTATTTATCAAAATAACAATAAAAAAGGTCCTATGAATTCTCACGATTCTCTCAAGTTGGTATTTTTATAGATATGGATTTTTAAAGGTTCGAATAATCTCAAACTTGGGTACTTTCGACCCATGAAAAAGAAATAACAATATTCTTTTTCCAATTCCTTGTACAAGAGTTATTAATATTGTTGGAGATTTTGAAAAATCTCATTGCTTATACCTGTTTTTTGTTAATGTCGTGCGCTCACAATAATGCGTCGCTTACCTTCAAGTATCGCCGTCTCTCTCTGATTCATGCGCTACATCGGCCTCTCTGTGTCTTGAATCATTATTTATCATTTATCTTGAAAACCATCAACCTCATCAACTTTTGAAAAATTGATTTCAGAAAAAAATTTGTTGGGAACAAATTTTAGAAAATTTAATTATCAATAACATTGCTCTCTCTAACAATCTTGATTAAGTTGATAGTTTTTGAGATAAATGAGAAATAATGATTCAAGACACAGAGAGGCCGATGCAGCGCATGAGTCAGAGAGAGGCGGCGATACTTGAAGGTAAGCGGCGCATTCTTGTGAGCGCGCGCAATTAACAAAAACAGGTATAAGCAATGAGATTTTTCAAAATCTCCATCAACAAAAAAGAATAAGAGGGAAAAGAATCATTAACTATTATATAAGGACTATAGAGGAGAAATATTATTTATATTCCCTTTTTTCTCAATAGGTACTTATATTTTTCATTGGTCGAAAGTAGGTACCCAAATTTGAGATTTTTCAAACCTTCAAAAACTCATATCTCTGAAAATATTAACTCCATCGTGGAAATTGATATGACCATTTCCATAGGTATTTCAATGAAAAATATAACAAAAATTTGTCCGGTTGAAAAATAACGGTTTCTTGCAATTGTTCAAACAATTTCGGCTTAAGCAATATGGCACCGGGTTGCTCCATGGCAACATGCATTTATATCGTAAGTAGGGCAATTTGGAGAGGATTTTATGGAAAAATTGGGGTGGAATAGTCTTCGGTAGTCATGCGCCGATTCTTCCTGGACTATTTGGAGTACTCACCATTACAAGATACCTACTTGAGTTTATTTTGCGATCGTAAGTATAAAGTAGATACACGGTCCGTCAAAATTGGAGATGCTTTCATCAACTTATACTAAATATTGAACTTCGGCGTTTTGATTTGAAAATATTAAAAGCAGAAAAGATATTATCGTGATTAGCAGACTTCTGATTTTAGTTTTATTTTCAAGGGACAAATTACCTGGACCACCGCAAAACGTCCACGTCGATTTCATAGATTCGCATTCAGTCAGTATCAACTGGGATCCACCAAAAAAAAATCCTCAGACCGTCGAACTGTATAGGGTAATGATAAAATCGATTGATTCACAAAGCAAAGAAAATTTCAAAGAAGACACAGCATCAACAAATATCCAGTATCACGAGCTCAGAGGTAAAACTGAAATATATTACTCGTCGAGTGGAACTAAAAAAAAATTGTTTGTTTTAGCTGGAGAAACGTATTCTGTTGTGGTCAAAGCAGGAAACAGTAAGGGGACTTCAACATTAACTGATCCTCTAAGATTCACCATGGGTGATAAGTACATAACAGCAGCTAGTCAAGAAGGTCATGACGGTCACGTGGGTGTTATTGTTGCTGTCGTTTTGGCTTTGATAGTAGTAGCGGCCATCTTTGTAGGTACAATTTGGTTTATGAGATCGAGAAAATTATTGGGAATTAAAACGTCGAATGGAATTGCTTTCGAGAATCCTAGTTATTTGAGAGAAGTTAACATGGATCACATACAGGTGAATGTTCATTGATAAAAATATAATATAAATATATTATTATCCCGTCCAAATTTTCATGAATTGCCGACTGAAATTAAGGTCATAGGGCCAGGTCGGCAAAAATCAGAACTACTCTCTGAGTTTCTTTCCTTTGAGTATACGTTTAAGATTGTTGTATTTAGGAGTGGTTGAGCAAGAATGTAAACAAAGCATTTTATATCTCAAACGATAGTTATATTTGTCAACGGTAGGGGGTGTACTGCTCATCTAAGTTTTTCGTATGTGTATTGATGCCAGTTTTAAATTTATTAATGTCTCGAATCAACATGGCCGACTTCTATAGTTCACTCGGAAACGGTATTTACATTGAAAATTACAATGGAACGTCATCCTTGGACTTCAATTATATACAATTTATTCATGGCATTTCAAAAAAATAGACGCCCATATGATCTACGTTATCGGTTAAATTGAGGCAATTTCCTTTCCCTGTCTGGATGTTTAATAGGTATTTGAATGTACTTTGTCTAATATGAACAGTAGCAGAGAAATCATGATTTGAACGAACTTAGAATTATTTGGAGGCAGTTGTATTCACAAATATCTGAACTTCTTCACGTTTGGTACCAGCATATATAATAATAATATAGTCATTGGAATATTATGAATTTCAAACGGCATGGAATCTGTTAATTCCAGCAACAAAAACTTTGACTTTGTTTATGTTCACTCTTCTATTATAGTTATGATTCAATACTGCTAAAATGAGCAGATCATGAGGTTTTTTGTAGTTTTGATTTTTATTCTCTTGATATTCGTAGGTTCCCCAAAGAGAAACAGAATCAGCACATTTGTCCCTTAGTAACGGCAGCGGAGTAGCAGTATCTTCATCCTCTGGTGGGGAAGGATGGAAAAACGAAGCTTTACACGTGCCAGCTCAACAAGAAGTGAATCCCACTCTTTATGAAGAGCTGAAATTGGGACAAGACGGTGCAGGTTTCAAAAGACTGAAACCCTAGTATGAGAGCTCAAAAGAACTAGGCAAAGAGTCTAGGTTCTGAGCTTTGTCACATATTGTGATAGTAATAGATGAACTTAGCGAAATTTCAAGGCAGTTAAAGGGTGTTAGTAGGTGGCTAGTTTGTTTGGGTAACTGCCTTTGGAAATTTCTTATGTTAGGTTTTAGGTATTGAACAAGTATCATTTCAATGTTTTCACAATACCTAAATAGAGTAGTATCACTGTTAGGATGATTCTTGTATAAAAAATATGTGATTTGTAATTTTAAAAGAGTTTGGGACGATAAACGTTAGGATAGATGAACATTGTACATTAGTAGCTTAATATAAAAGAATTGCACAAGGAAAATTTGATTGATAATCAGATGATCAAATAAAATATGTTTATTGGATTATTTTTTTATTAACAATCTAATATTTTAGTACTACATGCGCGCTTGGCGCAATATAAGGACTCTGTATACAATAATAATTGGGATTGGTATATTAAAACTTGAAAAAAATAATTAAGTTAGAAAAAAAAATTAATCCACTGGGGAATAATAATTGACAATTATTGTACTAATTTTATCGATTTTATAACCATATATATGTGGAAATAATCTTCAGTTCCCTACAAAATTTATTCCACTCTTATTGTTTTTGTTTCAAGGGAAAAATGAAAAAAAATAATAAGAAAGACTTATTGTTAATTCGATGGTTTTTTTGTGGTGTTTGATTATAGTACCCTTTATATGTGCCTTGTAAAATAAACTATCATATATTATTTCTATGTAAATAGTTTTTAACAATTTGTATAATATATATAAACACTTTTTAGTTCGATACAGTAGGTGGTCAAATTATCGAAAACAACACTTCTAGTTTATCTGGATTTTCTTGAAAATCATCCACTTTAAAGTAGAACTATGATTGCAGAGCTCTTTTATTATCGATTTTGATTCGGTAAACCACAAATTCACGATTACTTGATATGACTGCTATCTCCTTATCTGAAGATGTGCTATACACATATACTTTGGGATTCATATGAATTAAACAATTTTTAGATAATTGAGTTAAATTGGAATTAAGCAAAAGTAATGCAAAATTCACTCACTCTTCCATAACTTCCAGCACAAAAAACTTGTAACTTTGAAAATAATTTCGATAACTCCACTCCACTTTTTCATGATAATGTCGTAGTAAAGTAACCCAATTAATTAATGACGGACAATGACGATGACGGTCAATGAAACCAGCAACATTTTTAAATGGGGAAATATTATAAAAAAAATTTTTTTTGCCCTTAAATAATTGATTCAATTGATGATCATTGAAATATATTGAGTATTGTACGCAATATTTTGGCCACCTATGGTAGAATAAATGTTATCACAACCAAAGAGAACTTTGCGTTTTATTTTTTCCCACCAACCTTTTTATATAGGCAACGCCAAGATATAAGCGAGACTACAAATATTTCTGAAAACCTGTGAATTTGTAGGTATAGTTTTTTTCCCAAGAGCAAAAGGTTATCTTGAACAATCAGTGGAGCAATACCTGTAAGGATTTTGTATAATAAGTTTGAAATGGAGAGAATTATTTAATTTTGTTAAACTAATTTTGAAACGTAGATTTGCACGTATGAACATTATTCCAAATAAGTGGTATTTCTGCAAATAATTAGGAAGAAATTCATCCACTGAAAATACAATTCGAAATTTACGCCAAAGCGCTAGAATAGTAATGGCGTCTGCGTATGACGTCACGCCTTCGTAATCACCTCGCACTGATACATAATTTGAATTATGTTATGTCCACAGATAATCTCTTGACTGAATTAACGGAACCTACACTTTATTTAAGACGTGTATTGTGAGCTGATGAGTTCATCCTTGATTGTCAAGTTAACAATTAGATTTAACTATTGCGAGGAATATTTGACATCTCTAAGTCTAATTTGGTTGATGAGTGGTGGCACAATAAAAATTCTTCAGCATCAGCCATAGCATATCTCCTCTTACTCAGTGGATTCCAGACAACTATACATTCAACCAAGCCACTTTCAATATCTCCCGGTCCAACGTTTGACTCCCCTCTTTTGATGGTGATAACTCCGTTGCTTTCCACGAATTCGATGGAAGGTTTGAAAAACCATGCAAGATTTTTACAGCAACACGTAGCGATGTTTTAAGCAAAATTGGGATATTGAATGGTATGCCTCCTGTGATCGAAGCAATAACCTCTATACCAGAATCCATCCTGCTTCACCAATTCAGTCTTTTGCTGCAAGAAGTTATGATAATAGAAACATCTACACCATGTTTGTCAAATGTATTTTCTATCATGCCACTGCAAAAGCGTATTTTCACAGATTCAAACTTAGTGAAACGGAACTTTGTGACTGCGACGGCAATATTGATGGCATCAATCACTGGATATTTGGATGTTCACATAATAGCGTTGCAGTTGAGTATCTAACGAAATCCCTCGCGAAAGAACGGATTTTGCTCCTCAACAATTGAACTACTGTTTTATATCACTCGGCGTAATCCTAGGCTGAACCAAATCATATGGGAGTTTTTGAAAAGTACATCTGTTCAGTCTTGCTCCTCGTGTCTACCCCTATGTTATATATTTCACCTTTCATCCGTTGCCCGTTTTGTGTATTGTGAAGTCGCTATGAAAGGCACCTTTATTGTTTTGAAAAGGGGAAAAATCACTTGAACGGTTTAAAACAAACTGTACAATGAAAGTTCCAGCGATATACACAATGTGAAATGATGCCTACAAAAGTGTGACGTCACGGTGATCGTTGGTGAAGCTACGATGGCGGATAAGTATTTTTTGTATGTTTTTATCACTGAAATAAATATAATTGCACATGTCATGTGAAAGTGAGTTAATTCACGACGAACTCTGTATCCTAAATGATGGATTCATTTTCAGTGATTCTTAATGTCTTTCACTATGCTTCTTAACATGTAGCTACGATTTGTTTCCGTTTGCCCCGCTGTCATCGAGAATTATTATCAAGTATGCATTCCATTCAAACTGATAATTAAAATATATTTGGGAACCTACTCGGAAAAATTGTTAAATACAAAATTTCTGTTTACTCGAAAATATCTCAAAGGCTGATGAAATAAAACAACATAGATTCTAACAAACTACGTTACGTCAGATGGCTGTATAGATTGGTGATTTGAATTGGGGGGGGGCATTGATCGGCTTCTCAGATCCGCTTTCCAAAAGACTTTGTCCTACTCTGGAACCACTAGTAAGTATGTTCCTTTGGCAGAGTTTAGGTGACGTAGAACACGCGGCATCATGCAAGGCGGTTTGTTTGATAAATGGAACTAGGGGGATTTTGCCCTGAATAACTCTGAATATTTCCTTTGTAATCCTTCCAGCTTTCTCCAAATTTCCTAAGGCATCCCCCTTTGAAATGGTCATTGCTTTTTATCGGAGAATATTGTTTTTCTCTTTGAGTAACCGGTGGAGTAACTATTGTAGTTGTTGATTTCTTGCTTTTATGGGTGGAAGTAAAGTTGGGGTCCGACTTAGAAAACTCGGATTGATGGTGTTTGTGGTTTGACTCAATCTTTCTCTTGGAAGGTGTACGAAGGGACTCGAAGTGTTGTCTGTGTAATTCAGAGCACTTCTATTCTTTGAAAAAGTGAGTGGTGGATGGAGGAATATTTTTGAGAAGTGAGGTGATGTATCCATTATTTGGCTTCACCATGCTACGCCTTTGTTCTATTATATCGGCTCGAAATCAGCACGTTAGATGTGATAAACCGTCTGATAACGATTTGAAGTTCGCATATTCTCTCCAGGGGTGGTGATTGATTATTTCCTTCACACTCAGGGTTTAGCTCTACAAGCTTCTTTAACCCTTCTGAAAAAGCTCCCCGTTGTAGAAGGAGACCATGTCTGTGACATGCAAGCTGTAAAGCACTTTGACTCAGCAAGTTCATCATCAGGATAACTTTTAATATTCAATTGATTTTTAATTCACTAAATACCGGGAAGGCTCTAAGCTTCTTTTAAATTTCCAGATATCTGATTTTACTGAACGATTTCGTGCAAAGCTTTTGACACTCAATTCCGACTTTCTCCATTTTCTTACTGGGAGCGGGGATTACGTGTTCTTGTTGGTTCTTGGCCACAGCTTATTAGTCTTTAAAAGTTACAGGACTACGAAACCGTCAACGAAAGTATTCGATGCCAAATACCATAACGGCATTTATTAATTCATCCCAGTGAGAGAAAAAAATAAGTATGGTATAGTATATACATATTGGTACTTATAGGTTTATATACGCACAATAGCGACGTTGTGCGTTTATTTTCGGAGCTTGAGACCCATGCGACCGCTTCTAAATATAGAATGGTACTAGTGATGGGAACTATTGAATAATTCGATAGTTACAGACTATTCGAATAATTCGATAGTCTCTGGACTATTCGATAGTTAAATCGAATGGATGAATTTATCGAATAAATGAAATCGAATGAATTAATGAATGTATTAAATGAATGAAATCTTTATTCACACCTTGAATCGTTATGTTGTCACAT
>CAJUYH010002743.1:0-10159 GCA_910591685.1 Galerucella tenella
TTTTTGCAATATGGCCTTATGACTTAGTATCTCTGAATGATTTCTTAACGTATATAAAGTCATATTTTTTTCGTTGTCAGATAGGGACCAAAAATTATTTTATTATTATTTAATCTTGACAAAGGTAGCTGGAACGCTACCGAAACGTCGAAATAAAAAAATAAAAAACATTATTGTGGTTTTAATTCCCAAAAAATAAGATAAAAAATAATAAATAATGCCACAAGGAACTTACAGAAGATATTCAGTTACTTCATACAGTATACTGAAAAGTTATCTCTTGAACAACTGATGCTATCAAAAAATTTTAAAACTGTAACAAGGAGATGGAGAGCGAACAAAAATAACTTGGACAATTCACTCCGATCAATCCCCTACGGCTGACCTACCCCAACAAAATGCATTTAAATAGCTTAAATAACGAAAGATTGTGATTTTTGTTTTCCCTTTTTCCACCCAGAAATGGTTTTGTGAGTTTTTTTATATCATCAGTTCTTCATTACGAACAACTAGCTAAAGTATTCAAACTGACACACTGTATATAAGGAAGCCATGAATTCTGTAAAAAATCCATAAACAAGTTTTAACTGAAGCAAACTATCGTAATGTCTCATTTGAAGTTCAAATTATGCATAAATCATGACCTATAAACGTATAGTTACCTGTATTTTAAAACACAAATAATATCACTATCACAACACTCTCTTCAATACTGTTAAACATAAATTCAATAAGTACACTATGAAATTAAACACTAAAACGAAAGTTCCTAAAACACCTAAAGGTATGCAGCAAAAAATAATCTCTTTATACGAACATGGTCGACGCTCAAAAATGTTTCAAAAGGAATTGAATAAATCAATTTAATAAAATACTTATTGTGACCGGTGTTGAATCTAATGAAGTAATACATTTTCCCGTATTCACCTCTATTGTACTGAATTTGATTTGTAAAATTAGATATACGGTGATTCAATACCAATATCAAATTTGTTTGTACTAATAAAAACAATACTAAATATTGACCTAGTTGACAAGGTAAAACAAATCCAACTTATCGACTAATTAACTGAACTGATAAGATTATATAATTCATGATAAATTGGCCAATATAAATTACGAATTGATCATAGTTACTGCTTTAGATAACCGATTATATGTTTGATGACGTGTTTTAATCAATCAAAAGGTCAGAAAACGTCTTAAAATCGCAATTAATTGTTTAGAAATAAGCGAAGCAATTGGATCTTTAGCGCTGAATTCAGTTTTCGGCATTTTGTGAAGAGCGAAAATATGAATTTCTTGAGGAAACATATGCAGAAACGCCTTTATTGCCGAAAGAATAGATACAAGCGTTTCCAGAGAAAAGAATATTTAGCTCTGCAGCTTTGACAACTGAAGTAATTAGCAAAATTGTGGAAAATTATGATGACAGCTCACCGGATGGGTCACAAAAAATATCTTTGGTACAGCTCGCTTGTCGTGGGAACGAGGCAGCCTTGTGCCTAGTGAAATTTTTCGAAAACGAGATCGATTTTTGGTGAACTTTGTAGTGTGCCGTAGAAATTTTCCTTTGATTACATTGTTAACAATTCAATAATATAGTATTTTTTTGAATGAAGTCGACGAGCTTTATCTAAATTCTATTTACATGAGATATATCAAAATAAAATGACTGAAATGCATTTTTCTCACGCTGTCTGAAAGGAATTCATTGAGTCTACGAGGCGGTTAAAGATACTTCAGCTTAGTTTTGAAAGTAGCCATTGTTCTCGGCAAAAACAGAAGAATGTGGTAAAAATACTGGGGCTCAAAAATCACACAGTGACCATTAACAATAAGGATGTCTCCAAGACAGAATATCACAAATGAAATTTGATTAGAGAGTGGGAGGAATTAGAGAAACTTTTGAACAAAATATTTTATTTTGAAGTTGAGTTTTTAAAAGAACTGAATCGACAACTGATTTGTATCTCGTTTATTGTACTCTACTCCCACATTTAGTCCACCCATCCAGTTATCCCCGTGCCTTCGAGTAGACGATATAGGTCCATTGGATGTGTGCCATATACTTCAAGTGGCACATTGGCTTCTCCGAAGATTGTTTGTCTTCTCGAGTCCAATGCCTCACAGTCAGATAAGATATGGGTTACGGTCTTCGTCTCCATGCCACAAAGTCTGCAGCTGAGGTCCCCATTATATAACCCTATTTTATACAGGTGATCTTTTACAAGGGCATAACCCGTTAGATAACCTGTAATAATTCTTAGCTTATTCCTACTGATATCCAGTAGTTTTTCGGCCCGTTTCACACATGTGTCACCTATGAAAGTCTTACTGTGTACCTGCTTTGGGGTGTTTCTCCACTAAAGTCTATGCTGGCTTCACACCCATTTTTGTATTTATTTGCCCTCGGACTAGCTTCTTTGTGCCCAAAAACTGGTTCTGGTGCAACATCTGATGCTGAACCTCTTCTCGCGAGTTCATCAGCTTGTTCATTTCCAGAAATACCTATATGTCCCGGCACCCACACTAATCTTACTTTAATGTAGTCTGCTAGTTCATTTAGTCCATTCTGGCATTATTCTACTAGTCTGGATGTTACCTTGCGGGTATTTAAAGCTGCAAGGGCTGCCTGGCTGTCAGTTAATATGTTTATCCTATGAGTGTCAGTCCTTTGTTTGTTAATTTTGACACATTCGAGGATAGCATAAATCTCCGCCTGAAATACAAAGGTATTTTCTTCTAGTGAGAAAGAACATCTTGGGTTCCTCATTTCCCTATACACCCCTGCTTCTGTCGCTTCCTCAGTCTGTGACCCGTCTTTGTACCAGGTCTCTCCTTGGGGACACTTCGGTCTGCTTGGATCTTGCCAGTCCTTCCTGTGAGGTATTTCTACCTCATATTTAGGACTGGGGAGAAGTTTAGTGGCTATTTAGTCTGTTTTCATATCTAAAATGGCTCCACTTATGATGTCTTTAGTGGATATGTGTCCTTATCTAACTATTTTGTTGCTCAGGTTATTTTGCAGCCTAAATAGTCCCATCCCTGCTTCCCCATTACCACGAGGAATGCTAAACATAATATCAATAATCATCAGGGAAATATCCAAAGTTCAAAGGATACTGCACTTGTTATCTAAATTAGGTGCATATCCAACATTTTTATTATTGAGATCATGTTTCAAATACTCGAAGATAAGACTGTTTATATTTTTGATTAAAAAAATAGTTTTAACAATAAAACCAACTAATATGTGATAATAATGAACGGAAACAATGAAATTTTACCACGGTTGTTCACATTTTTCGATTAATATTCACGCCCAAGTGTGTAGATTGATTAAACTATAGTAATAAACAAATTATGTAAACAATATTGTGTTGATATACTAATCTAATTATTGATTCATGATTCGTTCCAACTATTTGTATTACTTTACTGGTGAATTAATATCGTAATTTAATCTACCGAAATCACCAGATTGATGCGAGGTTGAGTCTTGAAGTTTAAATATTTCACAATCGTACAAAGTACAAATTTACTTTTAATCGATATTATTAGGATTTTTCCATAAATAATTCTAGTATAGATTTAAGAAGTTCATCGATTATTAACTTTTGCCAACGAAGAATTTTTTAAGTTTAGATATTTTTATTAACCATGTCCGCTAGAGAGCTCTCCCTTCCTCTTTTTTTAGCATGGTCCGAATATCTGATGAATGTTATTTGTTTTTGGTCATCTTGGAAAGCGCTGTGCTTTGAATATCTTTCAGTTGTGCTTTTGTCCACTTCAGAATTCCATATGAGTTGGTCAGAACCGGTATGGCGTAGGTGTTAATTGCTCTGGCAAGATTTCCTGCGTTCAACTGAGACTTTAATAAAGTAGTTACCCTTTGAGTGAACTGGTTCCTGCTTTTTTCTAGTCTATTAGCTTAGCATGCTAAAATCATTAGTAGGTTTCACAATTTTGGTTGGTTTTATTATGCTTCCATTATACTTTGGCAAGTTTATTTGAAGCCGTGAAAGGAATGCAGTCGAAAACATTCGATATTGCTACGTTTAACTATGAAAAAGCTAGAGTGCTAAGTATGCAATGATAATAATTAGAAAAAGGACTTTTTATTATTAACAATATCAACAATATGATTAAACGTTAATTCTTTAATGTGCTTGCTTCCTTGGATTTTTTCTATTAACATTATTTTTTCAATTTATGAATATTAAAAGATGAGCACTTCAAGCTCTGGCAGCGTTGTACGAAAACCATAATTACCACACCCTCCGAATTACATAATTGGGGATTTTTATCGAAAGGCCTGACCAGCTGACTTCTTATTGGCAAGCGCTTGCGTGTGTTCTTTCCTCTCACTTTCTCAATTGACTGATATTGATTCATCCAGTGGCGTTGGTATTGTCAGTGACCTTTGTTTTTTCAGTTTTACTTGGTAAAATAGGTACCGTACGCCATTTGTACGTTTATGACAGATACCGCCATGTTTCCTCGCCTCTTACCGATGCTCCTTAGGTTCAGATAAACTTGTCAAACTATAGGTAGTAACAGATCTCCGTTAACGATCTTGCCCTTTTTGATATTTAAGGTTCTACATTTGTCCAATAAAAATCCCATTTGCATATCACTGGAGAATTTTTTAGTGATATTAAGTAAATATTGGAGTTGACGCCACCTTTTAAAAGGTGGGAAATAAAAGAAAATGGACTAAGGAAATCACCCTGGAAGATCCCCACACGGATAAAAATTTCATCAGCTCTGATGATGAGTTGTTCTTTGCAGCCTTGGTGATATCGTCTGGACCCTTTCTATTCTTGCGACAAGATGTCTGTAAATGCGGTTAGTAAAGCAAGACGTTAATATTTTACATATAGCTGGAAGGCATGAGGAGCGGATAAATATCATACCAAATACCGATGTTGCCAGCCCTGTTGTTTTTCCCCCGAATGTTTAGGTTCATGCAGCCTTTAACCGTCTTTTCGATGTGACTGAATGTAAGCTGATTAGCACAGTTAATAAGATACTGAGCATACAACTCAGAGGTCGTAGATTCGAAGCCCGGTTTGTACCTGGGTTTTCTTGTTTGTATTTTTTAAAGTTTTTCATTTCTCATTTTCTGATATTTTTATACATAGTTACACTTCGATCAATCAACCGGGTTTGGACCTGGGTTTTCTTGTTTTTTTTTTAGTTTCCTATTTCTTATTTTCTGATATTTTTATACATAGTTATACTTCGATCTGTTTCAGTTGGCCGGGAAGCGATAAATCTCAATAATTTTCCCTACCCCTTTCCCAAAAAAATATTTACATGTGCTTATAAATCAAATAAGTAACGAGAAAAAACTAGACGCAGAGCATAATATATTGAAAAAACAGAATGAACACACATCGAAAAATATAAACAATTTCCTTCATATCTGGCCTGTGTTTCCTTCCACATCGTGTAAACTTGGTTGCCAACAATCACTTAACCTCATTTTATTTTCCACATTGGTTAAATGTCACTTTCTTGAAATTTGCCAACGTCGGTATTTGGTATAATACTTCTTCGCTCTTGGAAGGCATGTTATGGATCTATACTGCGTAGGATCGTGAGTTTAATGCATTTTGGGATGGTAGTGTATGCTCTGGACGTTGCAGAATATTTGAAAATGCTGTCATTGCTTCGTGCAGATTGTCAAACTTTTTGTACCATTATTATTATTATAATTGTAGTATTTATAGATTTAAAGTTAAAGCAAAAAGGTTTTGAAATAAAATATTTTACTCTGTCTAATATAAATATTTATATCTCTTTCCTCAATGCGTTGATCTTTTTTTTTTCAGACTCGTCTCAAACATTCAAGTACGTTTAGCATACAAAGCGACCTTCCGTCATATATGCAAGGTAAGCTATGATTTATTCTTTCAAGAGTATAAATTCACATGAAAAACATGAGAGCGATGTCAACGTGTACGACACTGTGGGTGGTTATGGAAATTTTTTGAATGTAAAAAACTCGTAGGTGTGTTAGATTTGAGACGTTCCGTACTTATAACTCACTCTGTATAATAATAAAATTGCTCATTTCTCGATGTCTATCTACAGGGTGGTTCTTAAGTAATTGTACATCGAAGTACATCACAATCCTCACTTCAAAATATTGCGATTCAAACCAACAAGCCTCAATAAAATGTTTATATTCAGGGAGATACAGAGTGTTGAACATGAAATTTTAATTTTCGTTTTTTACAATATCTTTAACGCTTTTTGACGTATGCGCACAAAAATTTGAGGATGGGGGTTTTTGGATATGAGAGATCATAATTTTGTACCTTTTTCAATGTATTTTGTAGAGAGCGCCACATAGGCCACGTATGCGGCACAAAAATTTCGCGTACATTTATGCCGCATACGTGGCCTATGTGGCGCACTCTACAAAATACATCGAAATAAATAAAAAATTATGATTTCTCATATCCAAAAACCCCTATCCTCAAATTTTTGTGCATATACGTGAAAAAGCGTTAAAGATATTGTAAAAAAACGAAAATAAAAACTTCATGTTCAACACCGTGTATCTCTCTTAATATTATCATTTTATCAAGGCATGTTGGTTTAAATCGCAATATGTATTTTGAAGTGAAGATTGTACTGTACTTCTATGTACAATTACTTACGGACCACCCTGTATAGAGCCTGACCAAATCCTATGTTTTTTGTAGAGTAACTACCAATTATCATCTTCATCTATCAGGAATGTTGATATAGTTAATAAAAAATCCATGTACCAAATTACGCGACACAATGTTCTTGTTTATCCTGGTCAATAAATTAATGTGTTCCGTATCTACAGCAGATGCGTGTAGGATAATAAATAAATTGGTCTGACCAGCACAGGCCGACGCAACATGACATAAGCCTATCGATAAATAAATAAGGCTCAATCTGAATATTGGATTTTGTATAAATGATAAATAGCTATCTAGAGTTTCGCATATTTTGAGGTTAATGGTCATATTTTATGATATAGGATAAATGTGAATTTTTAAAATTGATACAAGATAATCGGTTATGGTTAAAAACAAACTTAGGTATTGAAATGTTCATACATTTTCACTACATTGTCCTTGACTTTATGCTGAGTGACATCCCTGTATCCAATAAAAGTGAAAAAAAGTAATACGTTTTCTTTATGACAGCCCTTTTCATCCGCATATGAGTTCATCCATATAAACCAAGTGTCTCAAGCTGATAGCGAGATTCGGAATGACAATTCTGAACCTCACGTGTTTTACATTAATCCACGGCTGGGTCCACACATGTGGAGATCGTCTTTGATAACCTCGAGTTATTTCTATTGTTTCGTGGCCTGGAATAGTTCGGTTTTACGTATGGATATACTCCAAGTATTGCCAGGATTGTACTCATGTAGCGAGTGTGAAGTAGCTTTAGCTGTGGACGATTGGCGTTTCTATTGTTTTATGGTCCAGTAATCTTTGCACACAAGGTCGAACCTGGTTTTCGCCTGTCTTTCTTACATCATGTGTTACAAAACTTTTGTCCACGTGAAATTTGGAGTAAGGTAAGGATATGCATAGTCCATAAACTCATTCAACATATTCCTGGAAGATGTAATTCAGGGTACAAGGAAACAATGATAAAGAGATTGTTATTGATGATATAACTATAATGATCACAGATAAGGAAAGTATAACAGAGGCAGTTAATGAACTCGATAAGGGAGCAATAGATAAGGATATGAAAATAATAGAAGCAAAACGAAGTACATGACCTGCAATGATAAAAGTGGATTGATGGTCAACGGAGCAAATGAAAGGAGTGAAGAAATCTCAGAGCGCTTGCGGTAAGGATATAGAGCTTTCTTTCATTACAAGAAGCTCCCAACTAGCAGAATACCAAGATGAAAGTTTAGAAAAAATCTATTAGACCAACAGTGAAAGTGGAACAATATGCCTAATGAAGAAATACGAAGGGAGACTTCAGGTTGTTGGAAGAACCATTTTGGGAAATTTATTGAAAATATTTAAGACAATGAATTTAGACCACTAGTGAATTTGGAATCCAAAGATACTATCGAGAAAGATATTGTGAACTGAAAAAAGTTTAAGAAAATACGAGGGCACGGACATGTGAACAGAAGATAACTGGATGCAGCAATCAAAAGGGTGAGCAGCTGGAGACCAGCAGAAAGCAGACTAGTGACAAACCGAAAATAAGATGGGAAGACCAATTTATCACTGATTTACGAGCGATGTGTAAAAAAAGGACTATGTTGGAATCATTATGAAAATGGGAAGAAATGGAAGAGGTAGTAGTGGAATAGGCAAGAACGGATAATAAAGTATAAAACGATGGAAAGGTAAAGCGGAGTGATTCAACGGAACTGAACTGAACTGGATATGAAAATATAAATTTGCTTATATCTGAAATTGTTATCGAGCATTGAACATGTATACTTTTGAGCTTATTATGATACTTATGCATTCATGAGAATCAACTTATGAATTTGGTCCAGAATATTTCTAGCGTTTTCGTCTGTCGGTTAGTTTTCAAGCTTAAATAAAGAATAAAAATCAATTTTTTGCTAAGTTATAATCAATTTTAAGTTATTTCAAGTGGAAGTAATCCATTGAAGTAAAATTAAAAATTGCTTTTATCAATTGAATGTTCAATAAAACAAATATCGTATTGAAAATATATTGTTGAACTGTATTTTTTATATTCAGAATCTAGTGCTGCATAAATACAGTAGAAGATAGAAAAAAAAGTGTATTATATTTTCAAAAGAAACGTCACGAGATCTGAGATGAGAATTCTTTAGTGAACAGTAGGGACTTTATCCTGTCCGTTTTCATCAAAAACATCCAAGAGACATTAGTTTTCCCTTGAAAAAGCACCCTCTATTGTTGTCATGACATCACAGTCTATCACCGTGATGAAGATGTGCATTATTGGGACCACTTGCAGATCTCATTTCTGTCGTTTTTTATTCTCTATATATCGTTTTATGGATGATTGGACCCCCGTTATTCGACTGGGGCTGCTAATAGTGATTAGTTATATGATAAGATACACTTTACGAATCGTCGTTCATTTTCAAGATGCTATTGGTTACCAGAGTGATTATTATTATCATGGAAAAAGGTTGGCCAAGAGCCGGGTATTTTTTGTAAAAAATGTACGGGAACAGTTTTTTTTTTCTTTGAATATGTTCAGGGGTGTCCCCTGAATGAAAATCCAAGTTGGCGTCATGGGGGAGGCTTTACTACAACTGCCATCTTGAAAAACACGTTTTATTAAATTTCTCGCGAACCGCGCATTGTACGACAAAAATTGTGGAAATCATTATTGTAGATAATAATATTTGCCATCTCTTTTATCTAAAACTTTTTTTTGTATAACGCATGGGTCTTAAATTATAGCGCTCCAAACTTTCTTCAACATGGTTTTTGCTAAATATTTAGTTAATAGTCAATGATAAATTGAAAATGGTGGTAACCAGATTGTAGAGCATAAAATTTTCTATAAATTTTATCAGAAACTTTTTCCCGTAGCATCTATAGTTTAGGAGCTGCATCTTGGTAAAACTTGCTCCTCGCACATTATCAGTGGCAATATTGCTCGTAGTATACGAAAACCATTTCATAACGCATAAAATGACATGAAGTGTTCAAAAAAATGTCAATACAGCTGTGAACCGAATCAATTGAAATTATAAATAATGTGGAAAGCAACTAATAATAATTCATCGATCTTTATTGTTGCTTAAAACGGTACCATCAAAGATTAATATTATCATTATTATTAATTAACGTTATGCTTGTATAATGCTATTTTATATTATACAGTATTATTTTATATTGTATATTATAATATATTGTAATATTAAATATGATTTCTCTTTTAATAGAAGAATATAGGTTGGTATTCAATTTAAATTTTTTATTTTTTTTTTAAATTTAACGTGAATCTGAGTTTTTCGAAAAATCGCTAAGGGGCCGTTAATAAAACTCGTCACGCTGAAATTGGGATTATTAGACCCCCTTCCCCCGGTTGTCAAGCTGTGTCACAGTTTCTGTTACCCCCTATCAATATTACGTCACAAAATCCAAATACCCCCATCCTAAAAAAAAATTTTATT
>CAJUYH010002743.1:10169-37665 GCA_910591685.1 Galerucella tenella
CTATCACCATTATCAGTTATCTCCCATCTCGTGCACATTTGATGCCGAATCTCTCATTTCCACTGATCTTAATTTTTATTCCTTTCATAAAATCATCGGTGAAGATCGCATAATCGCCACAAATCCTGCATGATTTAAAATCTGACAGAGATAGTCAGAAAAATCATAAAGTGCTCACGTGGGGGAATCGGGAGAATTTTAGTACATTTGCGAGTGGGCCATTTACTAAAGCCCTACGAGACTGTAAATCCGCTACGACCGCGCCAGTTTTCTGGATGATATGTATTACTCAGTAGCGGTCCGCGAAATAAATAAATAATTTTTCAGTATAAAAAATGGTTTCTTATATGAAACTTTTTTCTACTTCCTCTATCAACTGTTAACGTTTACATATCCAACTCTGTATAGCTCTGAAACAATAAAATCTCCCCCTAACAATCCTGAAAGGTTTATAGTCGTCACTTTCCTATTCAATTATTTTATTGTTTCTCTCGACATCGAGCCTGTCAGGGAAAGATGTGCGATGTCACTTGTTAGAATTGTAGAAGTATTTGACTCGCGTCTAACGAAGTTACAAGAAAACAAGTAGATTTCTTTTTCTCACGTGGAAAATCCTCCTAAAACAGTGAAATTGCATGGAATTTAATCAAATCATCAAAGTGGTAGTTTTAAACGAATTACTGTTGGGCCAAATGATTGATTAAAATTGGAAAAAATTGGAATTAACTTTGGGATTATAGTCTTGAAGAAGATAACTCTGTACCCTTCAAGATTATTCGACCAGAACTAACTCTCTCAGTTATAAATATGAGCCTATATCTTTCCATTAAAGTGAATCACTTTGCTCTGCACTCTAATGCCCATTTCTTGTGGTTTTCGCCTTGCCTACTATTTCTTCCAATATCTTCCTGGCTCAGGTAATTCCAGTTTTCAATTCCATCTTGTTCTTGTTGTTTATGGGTTTCATTCTAATGATTTGCATGAAATTTTCCTCTAAATCCATTGGTGGTGATTACTCTTTCAACATAAATTGGTTACGGAAAACAGTAAGAAGGAATAAGATCAAAATACCATTTCCAGGATTGGGAGGAATACCACCAAATGGTACCGGGTTCAAAAGCAATAGAAAGAGCTGGGGTGCCAGTGTACGGGCCAGGAACTGAAATACTCTGGAAACTTGGGAAAAACTCCAAGTATCTTTCAAGCGGAAATTCACTCCATAGGAAAGTGTGCCCAGTTAAACATTAACAAGGGATATAGGAAGCAAAGGTTTATCATAAGCTTTGAGTTCTTGTGAAATCAGTTCCAAAATGGTGTGGGAATGCTTAGGCAAACTTAATAAACATTGTAGTCACCTTCCAGGACACACTGGAATATTGGCAAATAGAAAGACGGAACCTTCCGTGCGCACGCTCTCACATACGAAGTTCTGTCTCTTCAATTATAGAAGTTACGCGTAGCTTCTAGAATTTGGTTTTTTGGATGTTTTCAATAATTTCACTTTGACCATTTATAAAATAAAAACTCCTAAGGTTATGAGCTTGTAGATTTATTTCCCTGTAGATTGGTCTTTACATAGTACTTTCCTAAAATATCTGTTCAATATTCTTAGTTTTGTGATATTTAGAGGATTTTTCATTCTTTTTGTTGATTATTTTGGAAAATTGAACCGCAATCTCCTTTATATCTGTTAATAAATACACCACAAGGAACATACATGGAGATATTAAGACTTTTTATGTTAGGAAAATGTCATGCAGATAAATCACATTAAGCGAAAGAAAACATTCTGGTCGATGTAAAACAATAGAGCCTGGCCACGATATTCAAGGATAGAAACATAGCAGCAATCCTTCACGAGTTATTACAGTTGGTAGATTCATACATATACTCTGGGTAACAGACAGGAGCAGAATATTTTCGGTGTGAATGAGATACGACTGTTATTTCCAACAAAAGCTTTTGATAACACACATATATGTTCATACTTGCAGAAAACCGTGTGATACTGTCGAACATTTCCGCTGAATCCGCACGTCTACTTTATAGTCGATTACAACAGAAAATATTTAACAATATTATCAACCGCCAGTGACTGACAGCTCAATAAACATCCCCATGATGGTTTTGTTTCGATATAAGAAGCAAAATTGAAACTAATTTAAGGAGACAATTAGTGAAACTCTTCTGAAAAGGAAATTTACGAGATAAATCCAGTTGGAGACGTTCATTTCTACACCCTTGACAATCCAATTCGCAATATTGACAGATTCCAAGCTTTACAACTCAATAATTTCGCATCACATCTGAATTTAGCAACATAAAATATATACCTAAAACATGCAAATATTTTAGTATATTTAACTTTTTCGATAATTTCGCAGCTAGTTGGCAGCTGTCAAATACCAAAATTGTAAATTGTGCATCAAATTTTAAATAAGCGACAAAAAATACAAAATAAAATTTCTTTTTCTAGCAATTTTCCATTTTTGATTCGACAGTTGACAGCTGTCAAGTGTCTGGATTAAATATTTGACTTTTATTGGTCATTTGTCAGCTAGTTGACAGTTTAACGGATCACTAATCTGCAATAATCTCTAATTTCATTAATTATTTTTTTTCACTTGTCGAAATCTGACATTTGGATGGTTTCAACAATAGCAATACATCATTCTAGCCAATCATTCGGTATTATACTGACAATTTAATTCATGTATAAATAATCTTATATGACACAGTGCAATTCACTTTGACAGCGACAAAAGTTAGCTTTAACTTTTACAGCGATAAATTAACTTCAATGTTAAAATGTCATATACCTGTAAATCTTATTGTCACTTTGACATCGATAAAAAAGGTGCATCCTTTTTTATTGCGATTAAAACTCCTCTTCCTCAATATCTAGTAAGCGGACGTCACTTTTACACAATGACAATGAGTCGCAAGTTTGGTTACTTATAAGATAAGTTGTTCATCAATATATTCTGTCGTTAATTTATCTTGCCAAAAAATACTCGAGCTTTTCTCTTATCAGATAAATTTCTCTTTAACTCAAATTTTTGACAATCACTAATTGTACGAGAAAAACTGACATGATAAAATCGCGACACCGAAGGTGGAGCGATTTTATCTAATGTCAGTTTTTCTCGTAAAATTAGTGATTGGCAAAACTGTTTCGTTACAAAGAGAAATTTATCCGATGTTTCCACTGTTGACAAATACACTAGTGGTTTTTTCACTTATTCATTTGTTCATCAATGTCACTGTTCCTAGTATGAATTTTTATTAATTGTACAATAAAATAAAAATGTGTTTCTCCACGACTAAATAATAACGCACAGATTATTTTCACATATTTAGCTGCATAATGATATAAATTCTTCACACCAGTGAATAATAAAAAGAATTCACTCTCGTTAGCCAATCACATTCTATTATTATCAGAATTCACGCTAAAATGAATTAAAATGAATAAATTAAATCGTCTCTTTAAAACGTCAAATACCTAAGAACGCAAATCGCTTTTGACAGCGCGTCATTTGAAACGTCAAAATAATTATAAAATCATAATTTTACGTATTACAAGAGAAAAAAATGGACAACAGTAGCGATAGTGAATGTGTACGCCTCTCGGAATTAATTTCATTTATAAATGTAAGGGCTCCGATTAAAAATATGAGTTACGTATATATATATTTACTCTTTACATTTTTATAAATATGGTCTATAGCCTAGTGGTGGTTGACTATGGCGCGGACGATCGAGGTTCGATCCTCACTGGAAATTTTTTTCTTTTCAGTCGTGGAGAAAGTATAGTCTTTTACTTGCGTAGAATGGCTATTATTCACTTGGATGATTCCAAAACTCACTCTGCACTCGTTGAAGAATATACTATTATTTTTAATGTTTCATAAATAAAGTTTGCATTGATATGTTTCCAAAGTTCTCATTCATTAAATTGTCCTGCCGAACTACACTCGTGGTTTCTAAACTGTTTCCTTTCTTTCTCATTAAACAACCCAAATTTACCCGATAAAATACAAACCATTTGAGCAATTATAAGTGATAAAACTGCTTCCTCAACTATAATACCTTCTTTACATTGTAACGTCAAAATTTTACTTTGCATTTGTCATTATTGACAACTGGAAGTGCTTCGAAGTTTATTGAAAAATGAACACAAACCGATTCAGTGCCATCACCCAAGAGAAAATCGAACATTTAATACATTTAAATCCGTTTAAATTGTTGAAATAATCTTTCCAAATACAACTCGTTCTTCAAATTTCATCTCATAATTTTTTCTTTTCCATGAAAACTTAGTGTTCTCATATTGTTTGTTCTCATATTTTTGCCAAATAAACAAGTTTTCGTGGAAAAGGAAAAATTATCGATAAAATTTGAAGCACTCGTGGTAATGTCTCCTAGTCCTGAAGATCCTCTAGTTCTGGCTGTTGTGCTATTCGTAGTATCTGCGGAAATTGAATTTTCTCAATTTGCTAAAAGTTTTGAAATCTATATTTGACCCACCATCAAATCATTTTCATAAAATATCCAAATAATAAAAAAGCTCTTTTCCAATGAACATGGGTGAAGTGAAATTTTCCAAAATTTGTTTGATTAGCTGCCATAGGCTTTTATCACAAAAATCCAATTGATTCACTGAAAAAAACCAGTGGAATAATTCAAGTGCATTATTGCGAGTCTATTGTGACACAGATAAAACGACATTCAGGTGAAAACAAATGTTAATAAAATGAAATGAGGGGTTCTATATATGGCCATTGAAACATTTTCGAATTCACACAATGAATTCCTGACGTGCCACGGGCTTTCAATAAAAATTGTTTGGGAAATTATGGAATACACTATATTACAGACAAACCCCAATTTTTAATAACGCGGTCTAAATATTTAGTTACAAACATTGCAGAAGGATACAAAATATACGAATCATCTTTTTCAACTTTTTTATCTTTGCTAACAATTTCATGTCGTCAGGTGAAAACTTTCAAAAAACATTCTCTCTAAAATCTTCCACGTGTCATTTATCCACGATAGGCGTGGTGCTGAGGCCATGTTTCACCCTCAGGAAACACCCGCTTGCCCCCGAAACGGAAAACAGAGGCTCATTAAAGCAGTGAGAGTTCTAGACAACGGTTTTTTTTCAGTCGTCTGATAAAAATTATGGTCTAACTTTCGGTCGGGATAAGGAGTTTACTGGGAACTTTTCCTTCGAAATATGCGAGTCAAAGCAGAACACTCGAATTAGTTATGCAGCATTAATAGTTTGGTATTTTTAAAGTTGTACATCTCGTGATATATCTTCTATCGTAATAACATGGTTAATTATTTCCATTATCATCATAATCATCGCAAGCATCAAAAGAGCTGTGCCTAATCCCATTGACGAGATGGATATCAGTGTGACTATAATCTTTCATCTATCCTGACCTCTTTTGTTGTAGTTCTCCATTTTCTCCTGTCATTGCATTTTGTTCTCCTCTCTCTAATTTTCAATCTTCCTCTACTTGATTCCACCATCTGCTTCGTGGTCTTCCGCTTGTTCTCGTCTTTAATGGAACCAATATTGTTATTTTTTTCAATATTTCTATTGGTGCTCTTCTCATAATGTGTCCCGCCCACAAAATGGTTAGGATTTGATAAAAGGAGTACAGGCTCTTCCTTTTTCAAGACAATTCCTCCATACCCTGGCATATTTTGTTGAATGATGAATAGAAAAGGGAAAGCAACATTATGACATTGATCCCTAGCCAATTATAAAGTTTCCTGGGTAAATTACTGAGCTGTTTTTTATATAACCAAGCCTGACCCCATTAGTATAAAGAGCCCAGTCAATAAAAATCGCTAGGCATTATTCATTATATTCAGAATCAAGTCACTGTATTTTCAATTTCAAATTTATATTTACCGAAACGGCAAAGGTTTTATTTTCTCTTCTGGGGCTATTAATTTTGATTTTACTAGAGGTGGTTATAAATTTTAGGGAAGGAATGAAAAATACTGAAAAAGCGACTTGAAAAATGAGCTTCCACGCAATGAGAGTTTATATCTGACAGTAAATACGATGAGTATTTTTCATATTTACTGTTTTTGAAACCAGAATTAAAACAGCTTGCCGAAGATAACTACCAGTTACTATTATTTGAAAATGAACACAATCTATTATTATCAAAAAATCAAATTATCTGTGACAATAATATACTTCAACAATTTCAGTGACATATGATCCAGAATTCGGTCGTCTCAATTTTCTCGATCAGCATCGACTTTATCACATCCAGAGTGTTTTCCCTCGGGACAAGCTGACTCGACAAAAGAAAATATCTAGGCCGAAAGTGTACAATGTAATAACTGTGAACTTGTTATTACACATTGCAAAAAAAACAATGTCATCACTCAAGGTTGTTAAACATCTGGATGAAATTATTGTAATTTAACAATTTTTCTCACATTTTGTTCCATGATTATTGTTTATATATCTACTTAATTATAGTTTCCTGTAAAAATTGTTATATTTCAGTCTATCGTGTTATCAATAATCGTCAAAAATTGAAGTTTAATACTATTAAACCGCCTAACAACTACTTCTCGGGCTATATGCCCCGACAGACATTGAATTAAAGTTTTAGCAGTGTAACAAGATTTGCCCAAGTCGTTTGTTGATGGTGATAGAGTAGGGCCTGTACAACTGTAGACTAAGAGAGTATTGAATATTTGCAAGATATTACTGTGACGTGGGCTGGCGGTTGGTGGTCGAGTTTGTAGCCAGAAAACATTATTTCCGGAGTAAAATGGAAGTATATAAATGTAGAATGTACTAGTAGAACAAGCTCTCAGAGCGGTCATTTCCTTGAGACTAACCGATGATTTGTAGGTTATTATCTTGAACATAACTTGCTGGTTCTGTTTCAAAAGTTGGCGTCGTTGGCGTCGTGCTCAAACTCCGTCCTCGTGCGATATGGCCATCATATCCACACTAGTTGCACAAACGTAAATGTGCTAGACCCCTTAATCCTCATATCATTTTGTCCAATTTTACGAGAGGAATCTACATGCAAACGTTGTAATTACCCTCAACGTTCGAGATGCTTACACTATTTTTTGCGCGATCGTATTGAAATAAATTCCGAATAAAATAATTTCAATTTCTTCGAAATGCACGGAATGTCAAAAGTGACGTTTATACTTCTCGATCAGTTTAAAATATATTTTGCATTTTGGTGAAATTTATCACTTTTCGACGTCTGAACGGTAAGTAAATCACTTACCGACGTGTTAAACTTAGAAACCAATAAACACAACCTACCGTCCTCACAACCGATGCTGTAAATAAACAAAAAAGATCAATCGCGCAAAAAAAATTATGGAAATAATGGTGAAAATTCAAGTAGATCACCAGCACTGCGAATACCAGCTTTGCATAGAGTTTTAATGTAGCATCGCTGGTCTAGTGGTAGAATGCTCGCCTTCCACGCAGGTGGCCCGGGTTCGATTCCCGGCCGAAGCATATGAATCGCTGCTTCGCAAACGAGAGAGAGATACTCAGGAGAGCGCACACGCACGCAAGTAAGGCACATAACGAAGCAACGTAACATAACATAACGTAACTTAACGGTCAGATCTTTCGCGTCGCGACCCCCCAGTCGCTCAAACATAACCTGACGTGAAGAACTAAAGTTCCAACTAGAGATACTTGTGATTTTGGCCCGTAATAGTAAAAAAAGGTCCCTTCTAACGGCAACTAAACCGAACCTATATATTACTACTTTTCAGCACTTTGCAAGCGACGGCAGCGCTAGCCAACATTGTGCCGCCGCCGGTCCTTTTCAATGTCACATTAGAACGGTAAGTTGTACCTTCAATTTATAGGGCCATTTATACAAAAAGGAGTTGTATTTACTTCTCTCTGGCAGCTGGCTAAGTGAAGTTAAATAGATCGCTAAAGCTAAAGATGTTTCACTTAAGAGTCCGCGTAAATGGCCGTAAAACATGAAAATATATCCAGTTTGAGCAGATAGATTCTTCCAACTTATTTATTGGGTTGGTGAAAACATCTGAAAAAATAGCCATAATGATTTTAAGCAATTGACAATTAAATTGCTGTTTTTTTTTAATAGTGTGAGATAACGTTAGAAATGTTCACATATTTTAAATAATTCATACTAAAAACGTAATTAACAAGCTTTATATTAATATGTTTCCAGTTTACAGTAGGACACATGAGATTTTAATTCATATGAATGTTGGTAAGTATATGGATGTGTAAACATGAACGAGAAAAAGCAATTTCTTCTAAAAGCTTTGCCGTAGCATCATTAGCATGTGGTGCTTTGAAATTATAAGTGAATTTATTATTATTTTTGTTACTTTCTTCATAGAATAGACGTAGGACGTAAAGTCTGGATAATTTTGATTTTTTTTTGCTAAAAAAATATGTGCATAGATCTCTTCATGTAAATAATAGATATTTACGTAATTAGTTATGAAAAGAGCGATATTGTTCAACAAGCGTAATATTTGCCAAAACGAGCGCTAGCGAGTTCTGCAAATTACGCGTGTTGAACAATGTCGCTCTCTTCATAACGTGTTTACGTACAACGTTTTATCTAACTCCGCGCTTTCATAATATTCAATAAAATCTTCAATTACTATGATTATTTTTTTCACTTGTCAAAATCTGACATTCTGGTGGTTTTAACCAATAGCAATACATTATTCTAGCCAATCATTCGGTATTATACTGATAATTCTGCTTCCTTATCGATAAAACCTTGTTTACATCGAAACGTCAAAATTTTACTTTGAATTTGTCATTATTGACAACTAAAAGTGCTTCGAAGTTTATTGAAAAATGAACACAAACCGATTGAGTGCCATCACCCAAGAGAATAATGAACATTCAGGTAATACAAAATTTTAAATTGTTGGCAAAAATAATCTTCCCAAATACAACTCGCTCTTCAAATTTTATCACATAATTTTTTATTTTCATCACTCAAACTTGTTTATTCGAGGCAAAAACATTCAAACAAACCGAATTTAGATAAAATCCCTCGTTTAAAATCCCTCGTCCTAACGGACTCGTGATTTTATCAATCGGTTTGTTTTCATATTTTTGCCAAATAAACAAGTTTTCGTGGAAAACAAACAATTATCGATAAAATTTGGAGCACTCGTGGTATTACCTTTGATAATATTGAAGTGGAATCAAATGGTGTTAGAAGTATTGTTACTATGATGTATTCACCCAGAAAATTGACTTACTTTAAATAACTGTGTCCTGAATAATGTTTTCAATGTTTATAAATCTCAAAATACTATTGAATTAAAATAATGGGTTGATTGTACAGTTTAAATAATGAAATAATTGTCAGTTTTGACAGTACCTACCTAATTATTAAATTATTCTTTGAAACTCATGTGGTATCTCTATGTTGAAACATAAACAGTTACGTAAAGTTTTCACATAACTACTTTTCATAACTGATATATGAAGGTTATGAAAAATGTGACGTTACCTAACGTCAAGGAGTGACGTAAAGTGTCACATTTGATAGCGGAATTAGATAAATGAATAAATAGGATTTCGAATGATAAAAGTGTAAGTTTCTGACGTCCACTAAGAATAAAAATCTTATTTTGAAATAATAAGAGCTATCCCCTGAATGTTTCTTGAAAAAAATTCAATTTTCCCCTTTTTTCAAACATATACAATGACCCAATTTTATTAACTTTTCCATAATGCGGCGTTAAGCTCAGGCCAAAGTACTTTCAGCCAACTTCGGAGATTAGTTTTGTTGCTCTTTTTATTTAACTTTTCGCCAAGTCGTTTCTTCATGGGAAACGCAATTAGAGTGTATATCAAGGATTATAATCTTTACAAAATATGTACACAAAACTTTTTCTTCGGCCTTGTTTCACATAAGCGTCCCAAAGTAACCAACATTTGACTACCCAATATTAGGGAATAGGAATAGCACAAACTTCTCGCTGTGGAGACCAGGACAAGCTGGTTAACTACACCTACACCTCAGAAGAAACTCCACTTGGGCAAATCACAAGTAGAAGATGTAAAAATCCTCTCCTTGAAACTCCAATAGACCCTGCACTACGTGGAAGAGGTTCATGGTGGTCTCTGTTTACTGAGTATACAGAGGATGACCTCAACTATCAATCAAGACTACAGAACAGAACCTATTTATGTGGCGTCCCATACCAAGGAGTGACATTTCTGACAGGACTCTGGGTCTCGATACTCACATGAGGTTTAATAGTCCATACCTTGCTTTTCCGTAACATTTACGCTTCCAAAAAGGCTTTGAAATAGAACATTTATTAAACTCAATTCTTTATACTGTATATACTTACTTATATTTTAAAATAAACTCAGTTTTTAAGGATTTAAGATACGCTCATGTATTATTCATTCATGGTCGAAACTTTTAAAAACTTATTAGTTTGATAAATATTGAGACATGATGGTCGTTGTTTGAGATTCGAGAGGCTTTGTTCGGTAAGTTTAATGAGGTTCATATATACAAAGTGTTCGTAATAAGTCTCATGGTAGAACAAGTTTCAGTTTAGCTCGAGAATTATTGTGTCACGATGAATTGTTGACAATTCTTGTAATTTTACAGTTAACTCGCTTTAATGTGTTTCCAACTCTTTGAGCTCAACAGTTTTGTTAATGAAAATGGTGAGAGATGCGAAAAATGTTACATAACCGGTGAAACTTTTATGAATCACCAATATTATATTTCAATTTATTTCCAGCAAGTATTCTCATCTAGTTTTAGTTTTCCTAGAGTATGTTTGTTTATCTTGATCCAACTAGATGTTACCAATGATCGAGTCATTCCTTTTTTGGGAATTTTCTATAACTCCCAATATTCAATTGGTGCTGATATCGCGAGAGAATTCCAGTACCCAGAAGGGTGATTCTTTGCTAGATCATTGGCTACTTCGTTTCCATCTATCCCATTGTACCCTGGAGCTAACAGTACGGCTTTAGCCTAGTTCATTGTGTTTGCCAGGTATTTCCACACCTCAGTGTTGATCATGAAGTTAAATCTTAAGTTAGCAATTCATGCATCCAATTCTTTTGGACTCAGACACGATTAACACTTACAGTTCGTTCTGGTGTTCCAGAAACTTCTTTATACAATTCAAGGTGGATTCCATTATATTCAAAGGATAATTAATAATGTTTTAAAAACTAAGACGAATTACTAGAATTGAAAATTTCATTTGGTTTCAAGAAACGTCCTAAAATATTCAGTATCATCGTAAATCTTCCATATCTACTATAAAATATTGAAATAAAATTTCGCATTTCCATATTTTTGTTTACCCAAACATTGGGGTTTTGTTCCAAATAAATAAACATAAATATCGTGGAATCTATAATCGAGCTCTGTTTTATACAATCAAATTGTCTTTTATTCTTAAAACAGCTTTACTGCATTTTATAAAAAGGTATTGATAAATTCCTTGTTTAATTGCATACCTCTGTGTAGTAAATGCTAAGTTCGGATTGTTCGACATAGACCTGTAACCGACGGCTAAAAATAAAAGTTGAATGTACTGGACAATATGGACTGTTATGATTAGATCGCAGACGTTTTAATAGTGGTTTGCAGGAAGAAGGGAGAGATGGACAATAACTGACTGCACTGTCAAGATTCCTTTTCATTCCCTGCAGTGTGTTACAATTGAAAAAAAAAAAGCTATAAACGGGAAAAATTGAATAAAATCATCATGAAAATACAATAAGCGTAGCAAGTGGATTGAATTTTATGTTAAGGGGATCCGGAACGGTTCTCGCAGTAGCGTTACTTCACCATAAACGTATTACGTATCATCCATACATGTATCTTGAGAATAGAGCTACGAATAACAGCTTTTCTTGATTATATGTTTCATATAAACGGACAAATCCAATCATATGTTGACGATGCATATTTTAATACGGAAAGTCGCAGGAAGTAAACGATTTAATACGTTTTACCAGCTACCGAAATCAGGAAATTACACATTACAGTTCTCTATAATCACCAATCACGAGCATGTCAGTGGTATTGACAATATTATAATGAAAGAAAATCTCGTATTGTGCTATACTACAATAGATTTTTCCAGTATCGATACTTTGGAATAAACAGGGCTTGATTTAAACTTATTACCGCCCCTGGGCACTGAAGAAAATGCCGCCCCATCTAATCACTGAATTTTTTACTCAAATTCATAATTCCGAACTTTGCCGCCCTGGGCACAAGCCCTGACTGCCCCTAGTGTGAATTCACCACTGGGAATAAATATTTATTGGGTGGAACAAAATTATTCTGTCAATTCCCGGTCTGACACATAGATGGCAGTACTAGTATCAAATTCAGATGATTTTCAGTTAGTACTAACCTGTACTAACCTTCAAACGACTCGATACATTTCCAGAAAGATGATAATGTGAAAATATAATATTCAAATTACTTCTATGTCCACTACATTTTGTCATACAGTGAGGTGGTCGAGGTATTGCACCTTATTTTTTGAAAATTCCATGAACTTTCTGTCTAGTTTTAGGTAGACTTCGCTCAGTTATAACAAAATAAGACATAATTCAACCACTCCATGTACTCCGTACCTTGTAGGTACTCCCTTAACAAACCTGTCGAGCGTTTTTGTAGGCTGACGGAGTCCAATAGGTCAGGTCCACGTGACGTCACAAACTATTTTGACAACAGCCCGGTGGTAAAACAATAAACAAAGCGTTCAGAACACGTGGTACTTAATAGTGAGGTTATGCTGATTTATAATGATATATATCGTGTTTGAGTTTAGTTGGTTTTGCTCCAGTGTACTTTTGAAGTTATTTTAATAGTTGAGCTTGCATAAATAATAATATATATATTGAAGGCTAATGATTGTTTGTTGTTTGATAATTTCTCACCGAGTCTATCATTTATTGTCTTACCACCGGGATATTGTCAACTGTCAACTGTCGTGAACATGCAATATTGCCAAGCTAGTGGGTCGAATCGATCTAAATGTTACATTTTATCAATAATACTGATGAAAACCTCACAAATGTAAATATTTTCAACAAAAAATTAACTTACCTGAATGTCTCTAATATTATTTTGGAAATTTCTATTTAATTTAAGCTGCCCTACACCGTTTACTCTAACAAATCTCATCTGTCTTAAACGGACCACCATCCGCAAAATCCGATAATCATATAAACTGAAATGAAACGTAACGGTAACTTAACGTGATCCAGATTCGTTGCCGTTAATTCAGTTTTGGGTACTTTGAACAACTGAGAAGTAGACGGAGATAAAAGAAAGTGACAAGTAGAGCTGAGAAATACACCGTTGAAAATATGTACTGTATTCAGGCTAGGTTGCTAGGTTAAGAACTATTGATATAATCAAATAAAAATAATGAATAATATTCACTTATAATAATTAATCCAACCAATCAAATCAAACAAAAATATTCGTCTATATTATAAATTTATTTCCAAATAGTAGAATACTTAATATTGGTTTTGAAAAGTGCTGGAAGTGCTTTTTACACTGACGTTATAACACCATCTTGGACATTACCAGGATCAGCTTCAATGTTCACTACAGAGCTAGGTATACGCCATCTGCCAATCCTCAAAATTTATAGCCAGTGAAAACTAGTATTATATCTGTATCCGTAGAGTAGGGAGGGTGAGTGTAGGCTCACAGCACTTGGGCCACATGTGACCCATTGCACATGCTCCAGAGAAGTTGTCCTCCTAGGCCATCGTCCATCCTGTTCTTCCCAGGAAGGTGGAAGGTCGCTAGGATACATATCCTTTATATGGGCAGGTGTAGGCAAAGACTCACCGAACACACACTCTTATTGACGATAACTCCAGACACTCGTATAAGACATGCCTGACAGTTTCATCTTCTTGTTCACACATCCTGCATAGAGGTGTGTCCACTAGCCCCATAGTATGAAGGTGTTTCCGTAGTTGACAGTGGCTAGTGAGAAATCCTACTGTTAAACGTAGGTTTTTCCTGGTCATCGTCAAATATTTCTTCGGCGCCAGCTTCTTAGGGTCGCCCAGGGTGATCATGGCAAGACTGCATTCTTTGATTCCATCCCATCCCTTAAAGGATTGAGCATGGGTGTAACGTTTGGCTAGTCGAGGTCAATTATTGTCGAAGGCGTTAGGCCGTAGGTGTCATTGGGTCCTAAAATCTCTAGTCCAGCCGCGTCCCTGGCTAAAGAATCGGCAATGCGATGTCCTTCACTCCTGTCGTGCCCTTTAACTCACCTCAGGATAATATTGTTATCTGCCGAGGCGTTAGCTAGATCTTGGTGGCACTCTAGTACTAGCCTCGATATAACACGTTGTCTGTTCAAGGCTAATAGGGCTTGTTAACTATCAGTGCAGATTGTTATGTTTTTGCCAGAAATTCCTTTTCTGGCTAGTTCTTTTGTGGCAATTGAAATGTCAGCCAGTTCTGTTTGAACCACGCTGGTATCGTTTTTCATTTCCCACTTAATCCTTAGACTTAGTAAGTAAGCTTCAAATCCTGAGAACTCTTTCATTTTTGAGCTATCTGTATATATGCGTATTGCATTTGCAGCCTCTGGCTCTGTGTTCTGCTTTATTTGTATTTTGTAGGGTTTATTAAACACAAATCTGGGTTCAATTACTAGTATCATATGTACTGAATAACTTAGCTCACTTCAATCCGTTGAAAATAACTTCTATCCACTCATTAGAAACATTCATAATATCTTCACTTGGAATCTGTCGGAGAGAAATTTATATTTCTATGAATACAAAGTCATATTTGTATCGTTGGTAATGAATGTGCTGACCTGGCTGCAAAAAAACAGTAAGCAACAAGGAGACATTCCAATAAGATCAGATGATGCACATAATAACATCAATATGGTAGAATGGGAAGAGAAAAGAAGACAACAGGTCAAATTATCAAGAATTAGGATTGAACACACACACCTTACATCATCATTCATGCTGATAAGACGAAATCTGCTTGAATGAGAAATCCGACAAATAATGCTTCCAAGTGATATTAGACTTTGCCTTACAACTTAAAGTGATATTGGAAAAGTCAGCACGAATTTAAAAAAAAATAGATATCTTTAACAGAATTTAGCGTACCTAGAAATATTGAATATTGTTATAAAAGGCTAGTGACCTCGTAGTCGATGCCTCTCAACAATGAAATAAATAATTGATAGATATCGATGGTTACTAGAGAGTTTTCATCATTTATTATAAAGTTTGCTTGAAGTAATGTCCGCAGTATGTCACGTAAGCTGTAAACAAATTATTTTTAACAGTTTACTGGAACAGAATGATACGAAACACGTGCCAGAAACTGTGTTAATATGTCAAACTTGGAAAGACACTAACAGGATTTATTCTTGGTTTGCTGTAATTGCGTTTGTTTCTTAGGGTTTCCTTTCCATTTCCCTTTCGTTTTAATGGACATTGAATTATTTGAATATATAAAATTAGCATTAGAAATGTTTCACAAAAATTTCCTGATTTAGGCACAACATATTTTACTTTCTGTACTTGTAAAGAAAACATTTATTTAACAAAAGCTTTTTATCTAAAAATACCTCGGCTCAGTACGCCTATATCATTTCATCCTCTCATTTAGGTCGAATGGTTTTTGTGAACGAGCTTTTCATTGTAGTTGTATCTTTTTTGAAAGACGAGATACGTAATAAATGCCATACTTGACACCCCACTATCCATTATACTCACTTTAACATGTCATCAATCATACTAAAATTCAAATGCGGAAAATGGCTGGTAGACATCAGATATGACACGATATTTGATGGAATATCTCTCAGTTCGGTGGTTTCTGCACAAACTGGTGTTTGCTGTGACTTTTTACATATCATGTACATTACTGAATCAAAATGACCAATAGGCTTATTTTCCTAAATGTTTTTATGAAATTTGAATTTAAATAAAAAAGTTCCAATGCCACTACTTGGAAGTAATTTCAATTTTGAAAATTTCCCTTCAAGGTTGCCAAGATTTGTTTGTCTCACATAAAAGGATTTTTTTTCATTCTCAATTTTATTCTTTTCGACAATTTCATTCACAACTAACGCATCCCTCGTCCTCATTGACACAAGATATGTCTCAATCCTTCATCACCCCTATTTATTTTTTCTATTACCTCCGCTTTCTTCCATTACTTCCCATATTCGTGTTTCCTTTCCTCACAGTTTTCTTTTAAATACAATGTTTTCTGCTGTTGTTAAAAGAGAATGTTAAGACTCCCAAGTATCATACATTTTTCTGAATTTTGCCACAACGTCTCGGCTGGATTTAAAATATGCAGCATATCATTATTCGTGAAATTCTGATTCTGTCTTGCGTTTATCCAAAAACAATCCTTATTGATCTCTCCCCATTACCTGGTAGAAAATGTATACAGCAGAAAAATAGTAAAAGAAGTCAATCCTGTGGCAGGATTCAGTCCATCATTAGGAGAATAATCAATCAAAGTCCTTTCTGGTCTTGTCTTGTCCTTCCTTCTTCAAGAAGACACTTTTTCTATTCATCTCCGGTAGGTTTGTGGCTTTTTCTTACTTTGTTTGGAACCTACAACGCCGTGATTGAGGGTAACTTTTCGACCCCGGGCTACACACACCACTTTTAGATTTCAACCATAATTGAATGGAACGCAGTGCCGTATATAGACATTTTTATTGGAAATAAAATAATTTATTCAACCTGGCAGAAATGAAAAGTTCTAAGGCTTCCCAGTAAGTATTAATTTTCATTATTATGAACTGCGATATTTTTCAGATGATAGTAGCAGAAATACTTATCAAAGTGATATTCACGAAAGAAATAAGTTGTGTTTTTGTTAAAATTAGTTCGTCTTACAGCCTGGAACCATCACCTTCTGCGGTTTCTTGAACAGCAACCAAATTTAGGACATCAACCCGACCCAAAATACACGTAAATAAAAGACACAAACACAATTTAAGAACAAAAACACATTCACCCAACAGAACCTCCTAAACAAACATGAAATTAAAATTGACTCATGCTATTCTCTATTTTATTTAAAGAAAGTAGCCTACGTTCATGTCATGTTACAGCTAACGCACAAAATTGACGTAATGTACTACAAGTTGCATATAGATGCAGTAATTTTTCAGCATAGTAAATATTTTAATTGAATATAAATGAGTGACAAATTATTTCACAAAATAACAAATGAGATTTCGCAATAAACAGATTAATTTCAATTTAACAATCTTACAAACACTATATAAACTTATAAGGAAGTTATATGGTTCGTTATTATAGAATGGGAAACCACATTTCAATTAAATTCTATTCATCAACCCGGCGTGTACCTATTCAATTATAAGTTGCGTAATATCATTTTACACCCTTGACTTTGGGAGCAGAGGACAATTTACGAAAACCCGAGTATGTAACTCTTCCTCTCTCTATCTCGATAAATTTATGACGTTCCCTTTCATTTGCATCTAATAATACCAGGAAATTCAACAATAGCGGAGCTGAGTATCTCCAAAATAATGTTTCCTACTATGTCTAAGCATAAAGCATGGATTTATTTTCTGGAATATATATTTGTTGTAGTGACACTGCGATCTAAAATAATTTCTCTCCTACAGTGTGAAACAAAAGTTTACGTTGGGCGCCAATGAAACAAAATTGGCTCAATGTCGCAAATGAAATTAGGATGTAGAATGACGTAAAAAAATGGAAGTGAATAATGCAGGTTCTTGCCTAACTAACCAATAAAATTTGGAAGTAACCTAAGCCAGTTCGCAGGGCCTTGTTACCTTATTAATATAAAGAAAAGAATTTATCTAAGCAAATTTAGTGAAAAAAATAGAAAAAGTTATTTTGGGGCGCCACTAATTTTCTTTTTTTTCCTAGAAGAAAATTAGAAAAAAAATCAAACTTAAAGGTCAGCTAACTTTAAATCTGTTAATTGAAAAAAAAGAACGTTTCTGCATAGTAAATAAAACTAACTGAGTAAAACAAAATGTATATAATCACAGTCATGAAATTCACATTACACAAGAGGGTTAGTAGCGAATACAAAAAAAAATACTTAGCACGAAACAATTTGCTTGAAGATGAAGATGATGATGATGAAGATAATGTAGAGCTGTCGATGTATAGGTACTACGGATTGTCTACAGGTATTCAGAAAACTTCTTGCTAAACAGGAACTGTTTGTCCCACAGGTACTTGTTTGTCACACAGGAACTGTGACCCAGAAACAGTTAGATATCCAAGGAACTGTTATTCCCAGGAACTGTATCTCCGGAACTCCAAAAACTGTGCTCCAAGAAACTGTGCAGTAATCCAGATTCTTGAGGTAAAACGGCATCTTTTGTTTTTAAACAGGTAGAAAAAATTTTATCAATGGATTACTGACTGCACACTTTCATTTATGCTGCTTTGTCGACAGACGATGAGAGAAGACCTGCCGGAACCTTTCTCATTCTTTTTTAAAGACAGTTCAAAATTTTAAATTTCGCGGTCAAATACATCTATAATATTGATTTTTGGTCTACTAGTTTATTTCAGCACAAATCAAAAAAGTGAAATAATTTATAAAATATTTGAAAAGCAATATTCTTAGGAAATATATATGGACTATTCCACCAAAAACCAAAATTCTGAAGAAATTCAATGATAAATCTAAAAGCTGAAAGGCTGAACGCAAAGTTCACGTTTCAAGTGGCGCGTAAAATGACTAATTACTATTCGAATAGTCTACAAATACTGAGGATTGTTACTTCACTATTATTATCACAACCTTCATCATTAAATAAATTTCCTAAGGGGTTTCAAGCAGGAATTCGTTTACATCTTTTCTATCAAGCACATAAGATTGTATTGGTTTATATCCGTAATTTCTTGTTCTCAAAAATGCTTGAAGTTTAGGATACTTGAAAGTATCTTTGTTTTCCTTCATGTAAATTGTGGACTTCAGATTTTAGCATACCATAAGCTTGATGGAGACTTTAATATATAGCCTTTTTTGGTGTGCCTCATGGTTTGTGACGTATATCCGGGTTTTGGGTACTTATGTCGTTTATTTTATTTGCTATTTTGACAGTAAGCTAACCTCAAATTCAATAAATAAAATCATCAGGATCGTATTCAGCCAAATTCGGAAAGGCTCTATGAACTTAATAATTACCAGCTTCTTTTTCTAATTGGAAATACTCGAGAACTTTCAAAATGCTGATGTTTTTTCGTGTATCTAGGCATATTTTTGTATTATTTAAATAAATATAATAGTGGGACAGTGGAAAAAGACGTTGCCAATACCAAAAGTACGTCTGCATCCTATTTTTAATGCTGTAATGTTTCACGATTGATATGTCGCACTTGCGCGTAATCTAAACATCAACTAATCAAATTTTTAAAGTCAAAGATTAGGGTTAACGTAATAAATACATTTAAACGGCTCATTATTGTGATATTTTAATTAGGATTAATCACAGACCTGCCTTTTTTCCATTTCTTCCATCCTAATGTGTTAGAAGGACATTAACAATCGATGACGCACACCAAGAAGGGTATTATATGAACTCTAGCAGATTTTTTGTGAAAGTGCACCAAAAGGACGATTTCTGTTTTTGTTTGGCACCATTTCTTGAAGTATCGATACGTTGCTTCATACCTCTTCCTTGATATTTATGGCAGCAGCGACAGATATCTGCTGATTCTCTTATATCCATTTGGCTGTTAAACAAATTAATAATTTCAATTACTCACATCCCTTATAGTATCTACATATAAGTAACTATTAGTCTACCATATGAAATTAAAACTTAAAAACGTAGCCTGAAGTAATTTTTATCGTCTCTCACATTAAAAAAAATTGAAACAGTTCTTCATTTTACAAGTATTTCAATAACTTAATTATACAAAACAATCTCCAGCGGCCTATATTAGCGATAACCTAATGACCATTTCATAAATTTAACTCATTGCCTTTCCCAGTTTATTCTATTCCAGGACACGTAGGAGCAACTCATTAAGAAAGCTCAAGGGATCCAATTGAATTGGCGCGGTCAGAGTTATATAAGATAGGATAAATCGTGGGATACGGTTAATTAAACATCATTCCACAGGCTGTTGAATTAGCATAATAGAATTCTAATTATGTCACATCGGAGTTTTGGAATTAGTAATAATATTTTCCGCAAATCGTTTGGGAGTTTTCAAATTCTAGACAAGAAAAAGGAAAAATCCAAGATGGGAAATCATCACCTTACGGTTGTATATATGCATATTCGTACTTTTCTCTTGATTTCTTAGGACATAATTCTAATGAAGCAGCCTCAAGCGGCTTTGGAAGAGTCCCAGAAATAGAAAATCCATAATCATTTATCATCTTACTTTTAAGAACACCAGCAATTGAATTTATATGTGTTAATTTTGACAATTCATCCATAGTAACTCAAGTAATTGTATTACGAATTTCAAAGCTCTCCATTTTATTTCTATCTCAAAAATATGACAATATTGTCCAAAATATGAGTTGGACAGTTATTTTTAGCGCTTTTCTTCAGATATTCAAAACTGTAATGAACAAAGGCATTGTTCCAAAACGCTTAGCTTCTTACACTCAGTATACTGACTTCAAGAACATAAGTTGATGGTAGTGGTGTTGAGTAAAAACATATAAGAGCTGTAGAGAGATGAGTGACAATGGAACTAAGGATTTTTTAAGTAAATAATAAAAAAACTATGTATGGAAGACATAGAAGTAGCTAAAGCTTGTGTGGTCTTCATTCAGTTTTTTCTTGGAAGTGATATAACTAGTGTTACAATAATTATTATCGATGATAGACCGAGCTAGAGCTGGATGGCTCTAACGAGTACTTTCTTCCGGTTAATACTCTATTTCAGCCAATAAAAATTGTAGAAAAAGGGTCAGATGACAGATGAATGTTATTCTCAAGCAAATATAGTAGACATTTTGTGATATTTCTATAAAGCCTGTTTTGTTTGGGGCAAATAGGTATTGGTGAATATTGTTTCACAATTTCAAATTACAAAAGGGAAAAGAAAAACATATTAAAAAGTATATCCCACTGTATACATTCAATTTCCGAAGAGACTTGTGAAGTTGTTAAAGGTGTAGATGATGAAAAAGGCCGATTAAAAAAAATTCTCAGACTTAACAAATTTTAATCAATAAATGGTCAAACAGTATGGAAATTATTTGAAAAATCTGACCTAAATAAACAAAAATGGCAAGCAATCTGGAAAAAAGTAGATTTAAACAGGCGGAGATAACAAATCAACGGATTTAACAGGTATCTCGAATACACGCCGTAGTGGGTCCGTCAGTTCAATTCCAAATGCCGGATATTAAATCGAAACCGAATTTAGCCCAAGATTAAATGCTGTCACGCAAACATTTTCCTTTACAATAACTATACAGGATTGGGTTAAAGTATGAGATCGAAGTGAATATCTTTAAAACGAAAAAGAGGAATTATTGTGAAATGAAACAGAATCTATCTAACAGGAAATACCATGAAACTTTTTCAATTCAAACGGAACACCTTGTATCAAATATTGCACAAAATTCAAAGGAAATGATATGCGTTAAGAAGAAACTAGAACACAACTGAATAATAAATTTCATTTTCCCACTCCCTATCTTCAAAGTACCTTGTATTTCATCAATTTGTAGCGCATGAAACGGCTGCTTACGGTGATTGTGAAAAAAAAGGAGAGAAGCATTAAGAAAAGTGACATAAACGTGAGCTTAAGAAGAATCTATCGGCAGCGATTTGACAAAATATCGAAGTATTTTTGGCAAAGAATTTTGAGGTAATTGATGTATTGAAAATTAAGAAAAAAATATATCATGTAGATTAAACTTTGAAATGCTAAACAAATTTTGTTGAAAAAAATACGAATCATGAGGTAATTACACATATTAAGCAAAGTTTGAGCCATTGTAAAGAATTAAATATGGATTAAATGGAAAAACTAATTGATAAGAAGTCTAATTTGAAGCTTTATGAATACTATATAAAGATCTCATAATCCTCAAATTACTTATAACCGTACAATTCCTTATTGAAATTCGGTTGCTACCACTAAAATATCGGATAAAAATCCATCTCACGCTTTTCTATCCTTCTATGACTGACATTGTCTGATTCGGTAGTCGCGTGCCGTTCCATAGTTGATACAACGCTCGCCAGTCTCGGCGGTCTCCCAGTTCAGTACTGACGAAGCTTATAGAGAAGTACGTGAACCAAAATCCGCTTGGACCGCTTGGCTACCTACATTTTGCTGAGCTTTCATATTTCGAATAAAATTTTCGTTATGTGAACTTAAACGTGAGGACGTAGGGAAACAAAAAAATATACAAAGCATAATTGTGCAAGGTCGAATTTGGTAGATGCCCCCTAATTTCACGCTTTTCTCAAACCGATACAGTTGATTAGTGCAATTCGTTCAGACCTTCACTAGCATTACTATTCTTAGATTAATGATTATTTTCTTTTTCGGAAGAACCTTATTACTTACACAAAACCTTCGTACTTCTTCAGTAAACTGAGACAAGATGATCGCTTAACCATGCCTAAGCATTCCTGCCTTATTTGAGGGCAGCTTTTTACCGGAAAACCTATCACATGAACAATGAAAATAAGACGGAAAATTCTCAACGCCACGATTTTTGGAGATTTTCACCATCTGTCACTTGATTACTTTGATGTTTCACGTGAATCTTTTCCTGTACTGCATAATTAACCTTTTTTGTATTTCTTCATTTGTATGCGCTGCCAATTAAAGCAGTTATTGATATTGAATGTTCAAAATGTTGTATATTATACAAGGTGTACAGTGGAAAAAGTACATATACACTTTGAGAACCAATTAAATATCAGTATTTATAATCGTGTTGTTGCTGGTGATGGATAATACACAAGGAACTGAATAAAAAAGAAAAACATTTTTAAAATGATAAAGTTTTCCAATCTTTTTACAGGGGGATCTACTCACATTCCATCAATCTCCTGTGTCCAGATATACAAAAAAAATATTTTATGAATAATTCCATCAGCTGTGAAGTGGAAAATGATTGCTTCCTCTAGACAACTGAGAAGTTGAATTTTTCTATTAGTGGTTAATAACTTTTTCTATTTTTAACCTAGGCCAATGATGGATTTGAGAAATCAGGGATAGTAGTTCAACAAAAACTTGCGCAGCATAATTGTGTATACCCGGGAGATTGTCTTTAACATATTTACTACTTGAAATTACCTATCAAGATGGAATTATTTGAATAAATATGCCATTAACTTAAAATTCGCGCTCAACCAAAAATGACTGATGACATAACGAGTACGTTCATAATACGAGTATATCGAAAACTGACAGTGTACTTGTCAGTCAGACGACGGAGGAAACGCTTCTCAAGATACATCCTCAATCGATCTGCTAGCGAAGTGACACTTCAGCACGCGTGCTGCAAAACGGATACTCAACCTCAATCCTGTCAATTCAGTCTGCCTTAATGTTATCGCACATGCGCTTTTTCATCGTTATTTTAAGGTAACGAGGTAGTTAAAAAATTCAACCTGTGATTATTTTTGTAAATAGAAGTAATTACTACTTATCAAAGACAACAAATTAATATAATTACGATATTAGAAAATGTTTGTTTACAAAGATAATAGAATAAAATAGGGTTAAGGTACCTGAATTATTTTTCCCATGATTAAATGCGCATGACACAATTCGGCACGCACCGAAAAAGCTTACAGCTTGCAAGCTTGCACTTCCAAATCGGCGCGCATGTCAGCACGAAATTGAGTTAAGGATACTTACGTTTAAACGTCATTGTCTCAGCACGCGTGCCGAAGTGCCAGTTCGCCACTAAATTGATTGGGGATGGGCCTTCATGGTGCGTTTGTGAATTATTGTTAAATTGTGTCTTAAATTTGGCCAGTAGTAGAGAAAATTGTATATACACCATGGTGTTGGAGACATTTATAAACTTCGCACCTTATTCCGCTCGAAGCAAAGCCTCTCGGGCAATAATGTCAGTGCTCGGTACATAATAATAGTCTTCACCACTTTAGTGTATAATATACTATTATTTCATTAATGCGATGGAAACTAACATGACCGTTCAGAATAACATCTAGATAAGAATTTAAATTCAAATATTTCCTAGCAGTATTTATCAAATTTTCTTTATCTGAAATTGGTATGTTTTTTATGTTTACCGTTGGCTTGGGGTAATATGGTTATCTGTTCACGAGACCTAATAGGGAATCAATAGATTCGGCAAAAAGATATTTTTCTTTCGGACCCATGCAACACTCAATCTTCCATATATAATTTTCATATACGGGCTTAAATACTAAAAATAATGTATTTTTCATAAAAATTACCTACTATTAGTATACTTTAGCAAGTTCATCTGAAGCTGTGGAAGGAATGCAGTCGAAAACATGAGATATTGTCACGTTCAACTATGAAAAAGCTAAAGTGCTAAGTATGTAATGATAATAGTTAGAAAAGGGACTTTTAATTATTAACAATATTATTAAACGTTAATTCTTTAATATGCTTGTTTCCTTTGATTTTTTCTATTAACATTATTTTTTCAATTTATGAATATTAAAAGATGAGCACTTTCCCATATTTTTTATGGGATTCTTCAAGCTCTGGCAGAGTTGACCTATTGGCAAGCGCGTGCGTGTGTTCTTCCCTCTCACTTCGTCAATTGACTGATATTGATTTATCCAGTGGCGTTGGTATTGTCAGTGACCTTTCTATTCTCAGTTTCACTTGGTAAAATATAGATACCGTAAGCCATTTGTATATTTATGACAGATATGCCGACATGTTTCCTCGCCTCTTACCGATTCCCCGTAGCTTCAGATAAACTTGCCAAACTATAAGGCTCTTAGATTTTACGCAATTACCTACTAACTAATATCCCTTTAGACAGGTCCCAGAGACCCAGAGTACCAGAGACTAGCTACTTTCCCACTTCGCTTACTACTTTTGAGTAGTTTCCTGTCTCAATGTATTACCCTGTATATAACAAATATTAATCACGCCGTTTTGTGAAATTAACCTCATCCATAAGATATAAAGTTTGTTAAATATAAAATTTTCTGCTAATATAATCATGATCGTATGGCACGTTTTCGACAAATTACCAATATTTCACAAAGTTTGTTCATATTGCAGCTCTGTGTTGCATAGTTTGTGCACTTTACACTTTGCGGAATTCATAATATTTCCGCGGAGGTTTACTTGGCAGCTCTGCCAGAATTTATTATTAGATAGTTTGATGTTACACATAGAGATAGGTAAGAACACGAGCAAAGCCAAAATAGTAAACACCAAAGTCACCGGATTGGTGGAGCAAAGTTAATATACGATCTAGAGATTGTAAATACATTTTCCATGTTTCAAAATAATAATTTCTAGCATATAATAAATAAAAATTAAATCTTCCATTGATTCACCTATCACCAATTATATTTTTCATAGCCTGACTATCTCATTTTAAGACCGAGTTTTCCAAATTTCAAGCTACTAATACAACGTTGCTGAGAAATCTCGCACCAAGCGATTTTTTTCAAGATTAGATTAGAATTGAAGTGGCTCTTTGTTCTATCCCAATGTGACCTTTGCAGATCTATTATTTATTTTTTATTCTTTTCATTAGACTCATTAACCCATATACCGCCTCCCTTGCGTAGCTCTCTGAGCTCGGTTTTTCTTCTCACAGTAACTGAAACCGCACCTGCTAGGCATTCGCACTCCGCGGTTTCGTCTCTTTCCTTCAGCGCCTGCATAGGCTGTCATCTGCTAGGCCAATTGTGTGCATGTTTCCTAAGCCTACAATCTCTGGTCAGCATTCTCACCATCATCCTCGTCGTTTCACGACTTTGACATAGTAGATCGTGTGACAGTTTGGGGAAGGGCTTCCAAGAAATAATTTAACGTGCCTTTGTTCTGGGATTTCATACCACCAGCACAACGCCTCTCTTTACTTAGGCACTTAGCAATTCCACAGGAAGGTTCTGGCCCTATCATGTACGCTGTTGCTTTCTGCTTGGCTAATTCATTGGCCTTTTCATTGCCTTTCATTCCCTGGTGACCTGGTACCCAGGTTAGTTTATCTACTAACACAAACACCGTCTCTTAGGTAGCTCTAGAGAAAAAATCAAGTGGTTTCAAGTTGGAGGATCTGGCCGGCCACTCAATTGCGACCAATCCATATCTGAGCGAAAATTGTATTCAAATATTGCCCAACGTCCCTTCGATCATGTGGAGGTGCGCCATCCTGTTGAACAAACCTCCTCAAACCAGAGCAGGTTACAATTTGCCCAGTACTGTCTGTTGACGTATATTAACAGAACCTTTAAAGCAAAATGTGGCTCTATCACTGAATACCAAACAATCTAAGACATTGTTTTGCATGCTTATCATCACTGTAATTCTTTTAAAAAAAAAATTCATCAAAATCATCCTCAGCTAAATCTGGGAGAGAGGAATCTGAAGTTGTATCTTCATTAGTTGCACTTTTCGGTCTACCTGACCTTGAAATATTCTTCACACTTAACACAATTTTATTAAATTTGTTCATGAATCTCGTCACCCTAGATCAAGGTACTTAAAATCGTTAAAAAGATGAGCTACTTCATCTTGGGAATATTTGCGATCACCATATTCCACTAACATTAAGGCTTCGATTCGTTCCCAACTAGCAAAATGGAATTCTAAAAGGACTGAATTGTTGTATAACAGTCGAATAGCGTTGTTTTAAGGACTTTTTGTTCTTATTAAGCCTTTTTTTGCGATAATTTTGCTTTTTGAAGAAAATTGTTGTATTAAATGATTCTATAGTGACTTTTACAATATATGTTATAACGCATTATACGATCATTTCTTTTAAAATGATATAGTACCTTATAAGCCAGTTTATACAATATCAAAAATATCATTTTATGAGACTTTTATACCTATTGTATAAGAGTTCTGTAATATACTATATAACTAACAGCTACAACATTATAAAATAGTTACTTAAAAGCTTGTCTTATTGAAGCTGTATAATGTTGTATAGTGAATATTGTATAGCATTTAATTACGTTGCATTATAAAACACTTTTTAGGTGTATAGTGTCTGAATATTCTTCGTAATAAAACAGTTATCGTGTACCGTTCCATTTTACAATAAAATATTGTTTAAGGCATTTCTTTGGGATAACATTGTTGTTTTATAAATCGCCATGTTTAACCCTAGAATACTGAACATTCGTAAAATTTGCGACGCGCGCATAAAGTCGTTAAGGTTCGAGTACTTCCGGGCTACTAGCTATTTTCCTAATTAGTCAATAGCTAGCCAGTGGTGCGTGCGTTTGT